>CAJVPY010003428.1:0-14141 GCA_910591965.1 Dentiscutata erythropus | reverse complement strand
AGAAAAGATATAGCTAAAATTAATATTTAAGCTTTTATTAAGAATTTTAAAAAACGCAGGCAAATTTGCCTGTGTTATAGACAAAGGGATAAGACAATATTGCATGCAAGAATTTGTTTGGACTTGTACTTTAGAAATTTTAAATTTTTGGAAAAAATTTTTTTATTTTTTGGAAAAACTGCTGATTTACTATAAACTTTGTTTTGCAGATCTCAAACAAGTAAACAAACAAACAGTCTTTTTTAGGCAATACAACAATTACATAAGCAGTATAGACAAACAAACAAAGACGCGAACATATCTACTAATTGATATTTTTCTAGAACATTCGAAATTTAGAACAAATACATCTAAATAGTATAATAATATCTGAGCTTACTATATACAAAAATTTCTTTAATAAGTCTGATGCTGAAAGAATTTCAGTAAAAGAAGAACAGGAAGTCTTCACTTTTGAACAGGATAGAAAAGTGGCAAAGTATCTTGGCACTAATGAAACTTACTTGATCGCAATTATACGCAATACTTTACAATATTACGATTTTGCAAGACATAAATTAGCAAGAGAACAAAGCTTATCAGATGAAGAAAAAATTCTTCTAAATTGTACAAGCCCCACTACGATGCAAATAGATAGCACAAACAAAAAGCAATCTCAAGAAAGTAGTATAAATATTAATGCTAAGCTATCCTATATGGAAGGTGTAATTAGGCAATCAACCACTGCACCCAAATCAACCAAGATAGAAATTAAATCAGATGTAAAAAACTCTTCAACCTCCAACAAAAATAGAATCAATCTGACTCCTATGAAAATTACACAGGCAGATCTAGCCGTAGAAATCATCAATACTATTAGCAATATCAAATTAGAACCTCAAGGCAATCCCTGTAAGCGCAATCACACAGATCAAATCCTAGATTTAAATACACAGAAAAATCATTCAGATTTAGTCAAAGCTACTTTAGTACAAAATGAATGTGGCACATTAGATTACGGTCTTAATGATTATATCAAAGAGAAATCCCAAGTAAACATAGGAACCTCAAGCAATGAAATATAAAAAATCTAAACAACACGAAGACATATACAATTCTGCTTGGGTACCGGAAAGTAAAATCACATATCAGGAACCTAATAACCCCTCTACATTAGATTTTACGATTTGGGATTTACTAAAAGGAATAGATAGCTTAGTAATTGTAGCATATTTGAATTACTATAGTATAGCAACAGTTATAGCTTGGCAAAATAATTTCAGAACAAGGGCAGCTCATATTAAGTTATTACCTAAGTCAGAATTCAAAGGAAAATCTGTAAAGGAGAGTTGGTCGACTCAATTAGAATTAGGCAAAACATATCGAACAACACTGGGTATTTTTGATATTACAGAACTGGAATCAAGAAACAAGTATAAATGCCTAATTACTAATTTACCAACCACAGCCCAGGATAGTCTGCTCCTGCGCCAACTTAAAAGATATAAAGTTCAAGCAGTCTATATCTTTAGCAATAACAACGGAAACCAAAGAAAAGTAGCTCAAGTATATTTCAAATCGGAGGAAAACCTCATTCTAGCACAAAGCTACACTCCTTACTATTTCAATTTCAAACTTGAGTGGCACACTTATTCAGAAAATTTATTTTGGAAAAACGCATCTGGTAGCATATTTCACTATAAGAAAGAGATTAAAAGTATAAATAAAGAGAAAAGAGTGGCAACAGAATTGGATTTTCTAAAAGAAAAGAACCCAACCAAAAGAGCATATATAAATCAACCAAAAGAGAATAGAAATTTTAACTCTGCATGGACAGACAACAGTAAACCAAGCAGTCGTATCATTAATCCTAGATTTTTGAATAGGAGTAGAAAGCCTCTCAGAAATATTAAAACATGATTGCAACCGGGTCAAATAGAATTGAAATTAGAGAAAAGAGAGAAAATCAAAACAAGCAAGCAATAGAATTAAGCAGAGATAGAAATACTCACAAAATAACTAGATTGTATAGTAGAGATTCTAAAGAGTCAAGAAAGGTTCACACACCTGTGGTTATTTCACAAGACAATATTTTAGAACAAATTTTAAATAGATTGCAAAAAATAGAAGAAAGACAGGGGGCCAGCCCCAATTTCTCCTAAGGGCGCCCCAGTTGTACTACTAAAATCAAACAAGCAAGATAGCTCATTAGGGCATATACCACTTAAGATAAATAATAATACTCGTAAATTAGAATTAGAAGTAGATATAGAATTAAAAGTAGCATGCCATAATATCAATAGACTAAAATCAAATAACCAAAAGCTCTTATATTTGACAAACTAGGCAATAGAGGAAGCAATTGACATCATAGGAATAACAGAGATGAATATCACACAGGGAGAGGACAATTATATTCTCCCACTAAATAGCCTATACAAAAGTTACTGGTCAAACTCAAGCTCCAACAAAAAGAAAGGTTTTGGAATAGGTGTGCTAATTAGCGAAAAGATCCATAAGTATGTCGGTAACTTCAAAAGACACAGCGAGTACTTACTAAAATTCCACATAATTTTAAAGTCTTTAAAACTAAATATACTTATTGTATATCTCCCACCAAACAATCAAGTGCAAACAAAGCTGATACAACAGCAAGTCCTTAACATTTACTTGGACAGAGCCAAGAGTTTTGAAACATTAATTATGGGAGACTTCAATCATGTTTTAACTCCAGATCTAGATAAGTGTAGTTCTAGCAGCACAGTAGTATATAAAAGACTTTCTCTAACACATGGTTGTTAAAGCAAAAATTCATGGATACTTTCAGACATTTGAATCCAGACTCTCAAGCGTATACATAGTCAAATGGTAGCACAGCCACACAGATTGACCAAATATGGATTTCTGAAGATTTAACCCCAAATCTATATAAAGCAAAAATCGTGGATATGGAGCTCATAACAGAAAGCGATTACAACACAGTACTAATAAGTTTAAAGGGTGAAACGATCATGTTAAATAATATTCAGAGATCTAAACAAGCTGAAAGCTCGCACTTAAAGTTTTTATATGACAAAGCCACGAATGAGAACTGGGAAGACTATAGAGCCTCTTTGAATTTCTTTCTCAGTAAATGTTCAATATCAATAAATACTTTTAACAAAAATATCAAGGAAATCTCCTAGCAAGATATCAATAACATATAGACATCTTTTGAACAAGGAATATTATATGCAGCTAAATTAAATATTCCATATAAAAAGATACCAAACTTATCCAAAGGTACAATATGAAAAACAAAAAGAACAATGACACCTCTTCATGAAGATACTATTAGTATAAGCAAAATTTGTCAAGAGTTCAAAAGATTAGCAAGAGAAAATAAAGAGCAAAAAGCCACTACTGTAGTCTTACTTAGAAGATTACAAGAAATTAAATCTTTACTTTGCAAGATAAATCATAGACATGAAACAAATATAATGTTAGATGAAAAGGTGACAATAGATGAATGGGTACAAGATATTAAGGGATGGCTCTATTTGTTTAATAAAAAATGGGCGGCAACATTAGAAAAGCAGAAAAAGAAAAAGATCAAGAAGTTTACAGACCATCGTTGTCTAATGATCCATGATGAACAAGGAAAGATGCTCAAAAGTATACTAAATAAGCCTTACACGAAAGCCAATCTAGATAGAGTTATAAAGAAAATAGACAATGACTTTCAGTTATATACAAACCCAAAAGACATTTTATCTAGAACCCATGCCTTCTTTTAGAGCCAATACAATAACAGCCATCCAAAGTTGAATCTCATATTGGAAGAGTGGACAAAGATCTACGAACCACAAGCATATATAAATGATGACTGGTATATAAACTTAGAAAAAGACATTTCAGAAGGTGAATGGCAAAAAATGCTTAACAAACTCAAGAACAATATAGCACCAGGCATCACAGGAATTGGTTATGTTTTGATTAAAAAGGCAAACAATGCTACACATGAAATTTTTAAAAAAATTTGGATCCTTTTGTTTAAAAACTGGCAAAATCCCAAACAAGTGGAAATGTAGCCAAATTTACCCTATACCAAAATCATCTGAATGAGATAGTACATTAAGCTCCCTAAGACCAATTGCACTTTTAGAAACTTTTCACAAGTATGTAACAAAGATCCTTGCAACTCGTCTATCAGAAATTATGACAAAAAATTCAGTTCTTAAAGGACCAAGCTTCGCAGGCCTTCCTGGAGATTTAACGTCCAAACCAATATACATACTAAGTAGTATTATCAAAGATGTTAAAGAACAAGAAAAAGAATTATAGCTTCTATTTCAGGACATGCAGAAAGCGTTTGATTCAGTTCCTCTTCAAATGCTGAAACTAGCAATGAAATGAGTTAAAATTCCAAGCATCTCAATAGATTTCATTATAAATCTATTTGAAAATCAAAAAACAAAAATTCTAACAGCGCTAGGCCCCATGGAAAACATTATAGCTTCAGATGGTATAGAACAAGGAGAAGTCCTTTCTCTACTCATATGGAGAATATTCTATGATCCTTTAATATATAGAATACAAAGCAATAAGAACCTAGGCTATACAGTTAATTTAAATGAACCACTCGACCTCCAAAACAATTCTTTTTTGGAGACAAACTTTCGTCAAGCAGCTATAGCATACGCAGACGACACAACATGGATAGCCAAGAGCAAAGTTCAGCTAGAGTTAATACTTAAAATTGCAGAGGAATTCTATACCTTAAATGATATTAGAGTCAACTCTAAAAAGTCAAAATTAATAGTAGTCAACTCGGCAAAGCCGGCAGATAGCAAAAGTATACTTTTAGCAAATAAAAAAGTCGAAGCAAAGAAAAGTAAAATACTTACAAAATTTTTAGAAATAGGCTTGAGTGGCAAAAAGCAAGACATGTTATTAAAAAAAAAGGCCAATTATCTTGTCCAACTAACAATAAGAACGATTAAAAACAAGAAGCTTACGTTAAGTCAACTAATCTACTTAAACAATATGTATTTGATTCCCAAACTTTGCTATATGCTGCAAGCAACCGGCCTTTCCAAGACCGCTTTGGAATAATTACATCAACCAATGGTTAGGCTTATAAAAAATAGAATAGATCTGCCTTGTACAACAAGCAATTTTCTATTGGCATACAGAAATCTAGAAAATTGCAAATTTCTTTGGCAGGAACTCCTGATACAACAAACAACCGACCTGCACCGCAAATTAAATAGTACAGACAGAGATGGTCAATTAGCAAAAATATGTATCAAACAAGGTTTTTTGGTCGCAAATATCATCGATAATAATTGGCTTTTTGAACCAAACACAGATCTGAACTCAATATAGAGAAACAATACAACATGTCTGACTTTATACAAAGCAAAAGAATTTGGTATAAGTATTAGACCTATAACAGAACAATGGCATTGTCAAAATTTGGGCCCACTTATTAAAGAATTTATTAGTTTTTCTCTTTTTATAAAAGTGGCAAAAAATATACTCAACCTTGACATTATATTCCGTAATCAGCTTTTAGACAGAGAAGGGAAAAAACTCCTAACCTGGCAGCAACTCAAATTAGCAAAAGGCAAAACCAGAGTAGGTAAAAAAGCTGCATAGTTTGCATTATTAGAAAAGATCTTACTACAAGACCAAAAAAGTAAAGAAATCAAGGTGACTCAACATGCAGCAGACCCAAATAATCTGGCGCAAAAGATGCCACTTGTACCAATCTCTTTTGACAAAAGGAAAAAAGAATGAATTCTAATAGATAAGGAAAATGATAATTTAGAAACGAGAAAGATCATCAAAAAGAGCAAAAGCAAAGTTCTAACAGAGCACTGAATAACTTCAGAAAACAACACACTACCAGGCTACATAGAAATTGAAAAGCCCAGTGAAGCACTTTCAACGAAACAGAATAAAGAGCTTAAATGGATTAGCCAAAGTAGTGTATACACGGTGATCTCTAAACTGCTGCAAAAGGTCAATCAAAAGTATATTCCTAGATACAAAGACATTCTCCCATAAAAAACCATTAAACATACTGTGCTCAAACCCGAAAAAGGAGAAGAAATACTCAATAGTGAAATCTTTATTGAACTATTGGACAAACAGCTAATTTTGAATCAGAATTTTGATATGATCTTGGTAGATAATTTGTATAGTAATTTAGACTTTAATAATAGTAGTGGTAGAGGTAGGTTTTGGATATATACAGATGGTTCATTAATTCAAGAAGAAGAGATTAGTAGTATAGGAATTGGTTGGGTACAAGTAGATGAAGAGCAAGTACAGCCCTTATGGGAGGGATATACTAAATTAGTTAATTAGCCATCATCAACAAAGCCCCGAGCTCATTGCAATCTGGTTAGCTCTTTTTACTATCCCAATAGGGGGTAATGTATATATTTTTTCAGACAGTGCAGCAGCAATTGCGAGTATAAACAAAACAAAAACAGAATGGAGATTCAATAGAGTTTACAAAGAGAAAAACTGGGACATTCTAATCAAGATTGCTGATCTTGTTAAAGCTAAAGATATTATTCTAGAACTTCAAAAGATTAAAGGTCATAGCAACAATAAGTGGAATGATAAGGCAGATGCTTTAGCAAAAAAAGCCACAACATTATCATATGTAACAGATATACATGCAGACATAAATACAAGAATCATATTTCCACTCTACTAGAAAGAGTATAGAATTGAAAAAGCAACCAAACCTTTTCTAAAGAAACTTTTCGAAACCTGGAATAGCACAAACTGGAGATTAACAGAGTCAATATTAGCTCTAGAACCTGATTCGAATAATCCTAAGCTAAACTGGCATACATATTGGAAAAGAATGTCAAGATTAAATGGAGCAAGATGCGATTCATTGCAAAAAAGCAAGCGACTTGCTACACAACTCAAATGCCTTTCAGAAAACCTCCCAGTTCTGCGAACGCTTTCAACAAGAAGACCTGATATATATACTAGTAGTAATTGCATAGTGTATAATAGTAATATTGTTGAAATACAAGATCATCTAGCTGAATGTTTCTACTACAAAGAGATGTGGCAAGACATCGAGGATAAAACAATTGACTTAGCATGGTCAAAACTTACAGCAGAGGAAAGATTTAAGTATCTGAAAACCTCCTTACACAAGATCCTAATTAGAGAAACGGAAACTGATAAACAAGAAAAGAATAGATTATAGATCAAGGGTATAACTACAGTAAACTCTTTTGATGAAATCAAGAATATCCTAGAATCACCAAAAACAACAATTGAGATTATAGCTCATATAATCTGTAACGGTTTTTATGACTTTATCTAGAAGAATAGATGCAGCAAACTCGCAGATTGGGAAAAAGCTTATAATATAAACAGACACGATAAAAGAGAGAAGAAAGTTAAAGTCTCTAAGCCAAAAAAGAATGTGACCTCCACCCCTGGGCTGAGAAGAAAAAATATTAAAGGAAAAGGAAAGGAAATTACAGCAAAAGAAATGAATTTACACACAACATGGGTAATGCAGTCTCAAATTGGATACAAAAAGGTATAAATCCCTTTTGGACAAGTTCTTAAAAAGAACTATTTTCTGGCACATTTGTGAGCCAGTGCGATGGGTTGTACCTAGGTACCTGAATAGGCAACCAGGTGAGGTCGGGCTTTTGTTAGTCTTAGAAATAATTGTATATATTTTATATGTACTTAAACTAAGAATTCAAGTTACGGCAAGACTTGTCAAAGAATAAAAAAAAAAAAAAAGTTGCTTGCTACAAATTACAACTTTAATTTTCTAATTTATTTATACTATCGCAACTTTAATTGTATTATAAAAAAATTATAATTAATATTTGCAGTAAGCAATACTAATTGTAATTGTTATTTATTAAACTTTATTATTTTTTATTTTTAAGCCTATTAGAGAATTTTTTGATCACTGTTGTCGTTCTTGTTCTTATTTTTTTTCAATAAAGAAGTGTGGTGATATTAATTGTAGTTTATGTTTGCTGATTAGAAGTCAATATAGAGAAACAATACAACATGTCTGACTTTATACAAAGCAAAAGAATTTGGTATAAGTATTAGACCTATAACAGAACAATGGCATTGTCAAAATTTGGGCCCACTTATTAAAGAATTTATTAGTTTTTCTCTTTTTATAAAAGTGGCAAAAAATATACTCAACCTTGACATTATATTCCGTAATCAGCTTTTAGACAGAGAAGGGAAAAAACTCCTAACCTGGCAGCAACTCAAATTAGCAAAAGGCAAAACCAGAGTAGGTAAAAAAGCTGCATAGTTTGCATTATTAGAAAAGATCTTACTACAAGACCAAAAAAGTAAAGAAATCAAGGTGACTCAACATGCAGCAGACCCAAATAATCTGGCGCAAAAGATGCCACTTGTACCAATCTCTTTTGACAAAAGGAAAAAAGAATGAATTCTAATAGATAAGGAAAATGATAATTTAGAAACGAGAAAGATCATCAAAAAGAGCAAAAGCAAAGTTCTAACAGAGCACTGAATAACTTCAGAAAACAACACACTACCAGGCTACATAGAAATTGAAAAGCCCAGTGAAGCACTTTCAACGAAACAGAATAAAGAGCTTAAATGGATTAGCCAAAGTAGTGTATACACGGTGATCTCTAAACTGCTGCAAAAGGTCAATCAAAAGTATATTCCTAGATACAAAGACATTCTCCCATAAAAAACCATTAAACATACTGTGCTCAAACCCGAAAAAGGAGAAGAAATACTCAATAGTGAAATCTTTATTGAACTATTGGACAAACAGCTAATTTTGAATCAGAATTTTGATATGATCTTGGTAGATAATTTGTATAGTAATTTAGACTTTAATAATAGTAGTGGTAGAGGTAGGTTTTGGATATATACAGATGGTTCATTAATTCAAGAAGAAGAGATTAGTAGTATAGGAATTGGTTGGGTACAAGTAGATGAAGAGCAAGTACAGCCCTTATGGGAGGGATATACTAAATTAGTTAATTAGCCATCATCAACAAAGCCCCGAGCTCATTGCAATCTGGTTAGCTCTTTTTACTATCCCAATAGGGGGTAATGTATATATTTTTTCAGACAGTGCAGCAGCAATTGCGAGTATAAACAAAACAAAAACAGAATGGAGATTCAATAGAGTTTACAAAGAGAAAAACTGGGACATTCTAATCAAGATTGCTGATCTTGTTAAAGCTAAAGATATTATTCTAGAACTTCAAAAGATTAAAGGTCATAGCAACAATAAGTGGAATGATAAGGCAGATGCTTTAGCAAAAAAAGCCACAACATTATCATATGTAACAGATATACATGCAGACATAAATACAAGAATCATATTTCCACTCTACTAGAAAGAGTATAGAATTGAAAAAGCAACCAAACCTTTTCTAAAGAAACTTTTCGAAACCTGGAATAGCACAAACTGGAGATTAACAGAGTCAATATTAGCTCTAGAACCTGATTCGAATAATCCTAAGCTAAACTGGCATACATATTGGAAAAGAATGTCAAGATTAAATGGAGCAAGATGCGATTCATTGCAAAAAAGCAAGCGACTTGCTACACAACTCAAATGCCTTTCAGAAAACCTCCCAGTTCTGCGAACGCTTTCAACAAGAAGACCTGATATATATACTAGTAGTAATTGCATAGTGTATAATAGTAATATTGTTGAAATACAAGATCATCTAGCTGAATGTTTCTACTACAAAGAGATGTGGCAAGACATCGAGGATAAAACAATTGACTTAGCATGGTCAAAACTTACAGCAGAGGAAAGATTTAAGTATCTGAAAACCTCCTTACACAAGATCCTAATTAGAGAAACGGAAACTGATAAACAAGAAAAGAATAGATTATAGATCAAGGGTATAACTACAGTAAACTCTTTTGATGAAATCAAGAATATCCTAGAATCACCAAAAACAACAATTGAGATTATAGCTCATATAATCTGTAACGGTTTTTATGACTTTATCTAGAAGAATAGATGCAGCAAACTCGCAGATTGGGAAAAAGCTTATAATATAAACAGACACGATAAAAGAGAGAAGAAAGTTAAAGTCTCTAAGCCAAAAAAGAATGTGACCTCCACCCCTGGGCTGAGAAGAAAAAATATTAAAGGAAAAGGAAAGGAAATTACAGCAAAAGAAATGAATTTACACACAACATGGGTAATGCAGTCTCAAATTGGATACAAAAAGGTATAAATCCCTTTTGGACAAGTTCTTAAAAAGAACTATTTTCTGGCACATTTGTGAGCCAGTGCGATGGGTTGTACCTAGGTACCTGAATAGGCAACCAGGTGAGGTCGGGCTTTTGTTAGTCTTAGAAATAATTGTATATATTTTATATGTACTTAAACTAAGAATTCAAGTTACGGCAAGACTTGTCAAAGAATAAAAAAAAAAAAAAAGTTGCTTGCTACAAATTACAACTTTAATTTTCTAATTTATTTATACTATCGCAACTTTAATTGTATTATAAAAAAATTATAATTAATATTTGCAGTAAGCAATACTAATTGTAATTGTTATTTATTAAACTTTATTATTTTTTATTTTTAAGCCTATTAGAGAATTTTTTGATCACTGTTGTCGTTCTTGTTCTTATTTTTTTTCAATAAAGAAGTGTGGTGATATTAATTGTAGTTTATGTTTGCTGATTAGAAGTCCACAACATATATTTGATTCATTAAATCACTTACCTGATCTAGTTCCGGCAAATAGTGATCATTACAAAAACTTTGATGATGTTTATAGTATAAATACAGATGAATCATATTGTCCATCTATACAGTTATGTAAAGCAAAATTAGATAAAAATAAAAAAGGAAAACAAAAACAAGATAAGCAAATACCATGGTCTGGAAATGCACAAAAAGCAAAAAATGTAGGCATAACTGTAACTTGTATAGAGTGTAACAAATTAAGATGTTTATATGCCACTAAAAAGATTACAAATAATGAAAAAAATAGTTTAATTGCATATTTGGATACTATATACTATACTTGCGGTACTACTTTTATTTGTCAAAGATTCAAAGAATCAAATAAACTTTCTGTTCAAAAACAAAATATAAGTAAAATATTAGATAATAAGATATTAGATGATGAAATATTAGATGATGAGATATTAAATGATGAGATATTAGATGATGAGATATTAAATGAGATATTGGATAATGAAATATTAGACGATAATGTAATAAATAATAATAATTTATCTGATATGGAATTAGAAGATAAACAAGAAAAAAAAAATTGTTAGAAGATAGTTTGATGGAAGATATAGATATTCATACTAAACAAAATAATATAAATCAGAATTTACAAGATATTTTATCAAAAATATTTGTAAATGCTGCATTAGAATGCTATGATGAAATGGAAAAAGCTTATTATTTGGCAAATTTTCTTCCTGTATATTTTAATTGTAGTTCATTAGAATATATAATGCCTATACCTAAAGATCAATATCCTTACTGTGAATTATGTACTGCTGATTTTAATGTAAAAATTAAATTAGGAAAAGGGTTAAAGTTTTCATCAAATATAGTGAAAGAAAAGGCAAAAAAGTAAAAACAAAATAATATTTTTTAGATTAATTTTTTTTAGTTTTATAAGTATATTCATATAATGCTTATAAATAATTGTATATCGAACAATTAAGCAAAATAAATAATAATAATAATGCTAGCATAAAAATAGTTACTTAAAATATGTTGATTGTAATTTTATTTAAGTTTAATTTAAAGTATAATGTATATATTAAATTTTACTTATAATTAAAATTTTTTAGAGCCGGTTAGTATTATATGACTAAAAAAAAAAAATATTTTTTTATAATATTATTATAACCTGGCTAGTAATGAGAAATGAATAATTTTATTTGTATAGCCTAATAATTATGATATTTTTTATAGAATTTTTATTTAATTATTAAAATTAATAAATTTGTTATTTTAGTGAATTGTGGTTATCAATTTTTCACTTTGACATTGTCAAAATTTTGATCGCAAACATTAAAAAAAAGTTTATGCACTCTAAAGCTTGCAAGTCTCAATACATACATCATCTAATGCAACACAGGTTAATCAACAATCAAACCCGACATTAAAGTTTATGCCATTACCTGTCGCTACCCATTGGAATACATGGTTCTGAATGGTATTTTACGTTTGTAACTAATTAGAATACATTGAAGGATTTTACAAGAAAGAGGTAAAAATTGAGAAATCCGAAGCTGTGAAAAAAATAATGAATATTTTTAGCAACATTGAAGAAAATAGGCGAGTGTGTATTTACTTAACCTTCATTCGGCATTATGCTGAAAAGTTTATTTCTGATCTTAATTTTTTCCAACAAGAAAATGAACCTGTAATCCTATTTGTTGAAAATAGAATTCAACATCTTGAAATTTATTTGCAACATGGGAAATCTAACACGAATTTTGGGGATGATATTAACTTTTGTATTACAAATCTTGGAGCAGATCTGCTTACTTTTAGTGAGGTATTTCAACAGGCTTTTGCTGCTGCATATTCTAAGTTTAATTATCACTTTTTGCAGCATCCTTCCCATTTCTTTTTTATTGTCATACAAGTTTTTGACCCCCAGTTTGTTAAGTTAGCAATTTTTAATCGTAACATTCAAAATTATTCAAGCGAAATTCCTGAATTAAAACATCCTTCTCATACATTATTGCAAGAATGGGCTCTTTATTGTAATTTAGATTTAGCTTCAATTGATTTTGATCATTTAGATGAATTTTGGAATAAAATGTCTACTTCACTTCCCCTTTTAAACAATATAGCATTAATTTACATTTGGTTACCTATATTTTCTTGCACAGTAGAAAGAAGTTTTTCTATGTATAATAATCTTTTAGAAGATGATAGGCAAAATTTAAGCGAAGAATTGTTGAAAATGTTAAACATGTTATATTTCAATCAATGTAACTAATAAATTTTGCCATTTAATTGGTTAATAATAAATTTTTTTACAAAAAAATAATCCAAATAATTCCAAATATTTGAAATTTTTATCCAAATCTTATCCAAATATTGGGCCAGTATCCAAACAAATTTTTACGATTTCCAAACCAAATTTTTCCGGGTCCCTTCTACCCCAGTAGCACCGACAGATTTTCACTGATCGACATAAATTGACCAATTAGATTTTAAGATCAGGTGTAACGTGAAAATCATGCGTTTTTTTAAAAATTTTAAAAAATAGCAAATAACTCAAAATTTTATATATGAAACTACTTACCGTGAATTAGTAAAAAAATTCCTTGCCAAATTTTGGTATAAAAAAAGCTCCGATACGATCATAAGATCAAAACCTAAGCCTAGTATAATGTTTTATTATTTTAAAAGTCGTTGTTTTGATCAAAGCTGATTGGTGTCGATCAGTGAAAATCTATCGGCGCTACTGGGGTAGTTCGTTCGACGTTTCCCTGTTACCCGGTAGTTATTACAGCATTTTACGGCATACATTGAAAGGTTTAAAAAACGACTAAGAAAAATTTTGACTTCACAATTAGTAAAGTTAAAGCTGTTATAACGAAATATTTGAACCGTATCATCTTGCTGAGTTGCTTGTGGAATAGATAAAAGAGTAAAATTGAGATCTGATAAGTGAATTGGATCATTTTTATCATAATTCATATCAATATTTACATTATTGTATTCATTAGTTAACTTCATTGTTGTCATCATCACACTCATTGCTTTCTTCATCTCCATTATTGTTATCATAAAAATTTAAATGTATAGTGTATAATAAATATAAAATAAATATAATATTCATAGTAGCTTGGACATCTACGAAGGTTGCAGTTGACGATTCTTCTATCAGCACAAATTTTTCCGTTGATAGTTTTTCAAATTTTTACGGACGTTGGATGAATCACTGAAAATCGTTAGCTTTTACAAAGGAACTTTTTTTATTTAATTCCTATCTAGCCACTATATCATATCAACCTGGTACGTATACATTTTTCGGATACGTCGTCGTATTATTGCGGCCATTTGTAATAGTTATATCATACGGGCGGAATTTTTTGATTTGGTGACTATTAAAAATTCGATGATAATATTTTTATAAAATTTATCAAATCATTTA
>CAJVPY010003427.1:0-14142 GCA_910591965.1 Dentiscutata erythropus | reverse complement strand
CTGCAAGATCCTGCAATTTTTATTGGCTCCGAGCCTAATTTTTGTAGATCCTTAGCCCGGGATTTTCTTGACATAAGCTATAGTAAAATTATCAGCTGGGCTTAATGAACGACTGTTTCATTAGTAAAATTCTTAGTGAAAAATTGATCAACTCCGGCCCTTTCGGCAAGAGTTCCGAAGCATCCGACCCGGAATTTTGGGGGTCTCCCTGTAGGAGTTGAATTGCACCTGTGAGATAATAGCCCTTCGTGATTTTTTCTTTATTAATAATTTGCCAGAAATGCTAAGATGCGTCTGAAAGCCCAACGGATGCGTCTTGCGGGTTGCACTTTATTGATACGCGTTTGGATGCGTCTAAACAGTATCGGGCATTTCTTTATATTTTTATTTTATTATTTATACAGGAAGAAGTTATCGCTGTTTTCGAAATAGTTGAGAATAATAATATTCTCAAAAAAAAAAATACCAAATTTTTTTTGTGAATACCTGATTAGTTTATAACATTGATAGAAGATCGATTTCTAACTATGAAATAGTAATAAACAATTATTCGCCTAATTTATCATTAAATAAAAAAATATATATAGCTGGAAATCGAATGTTCTAAGTTAATCGGGTATTCGGGCATTCGCAAAAAAAATTTTTTTGAGAATATTATTCTCAACCATTTCGAGATCGGTTACTGACAAAGGCGATAAATTTAACTTCTACAAGAGTGGTGTCTCGGGTTTCAGAGCTCCATGATAATTTAAGCAATACTATTTATACAGAAACCCGAGATCAAATATCCTCATGTAATTATAATTTACTTTTTATATTAATTTGTATAACTGTATTCTGTTGATTTTCTCTAAACGTAAATAATAAAAGTTTCGAAAAGGAAAAATAACGTGTCGTTGCAAAATAATGGAAAGAGGCACCATCTTGACAAAACGGAAAATAGCCATATTATGAAAGAAATGGTGGTTATAAAATTAACAGTTGTCATTCTTGATGATAATTCGCGAGATTAGCAAAAAAATCTTTTTTGCTTTACGATCTAGGGAAATGCACTTAAAGAACGTAACAATAATAAAAAACTATTACCTATTAAAGTTAGTTATCTATTCTTTATTTTTTTCTATTTTTTTTTTTAGCAACTAAAAAATAACAAATTGATTTCTGTTTATTATTAACATATTGGCATGACCTTAAAAAAAATGGAAAGGCAAATATTTAGAAATTCATAGCATAGTCAATCCAATTCAATTACTGTAAAATCCCGAAAATAAGCACCACACCCTCTACCCTACTTTTTAGACCTCAGATTGGCGGAAATAGCAATGAAGTCTTTACTCAAGTTATTCCCGTTAATCTGAGATTTAAAAATAGGGCAGAGGGTTTGGTGTTTATTTTCGGGATTTTACAGTAATTCAAACATATACATTATACAAGTTGAGACTGATAAAGAAAAAATTAGTATTAAAAAAAAGATCTTTCGTGAATTATTAAGTCTACACATTTATCCGCTTTGTAAACTGTTCAGAGAACTTTGCAAGGAAGAAGCAGAAGATTTATTTAATGAAATAGATAGCAATACAATAGTTGAATTGGAACTTTCAACAAATATAATAGAATATCTCCAAGATCTACTCGGCGGTGATATTGAAAGTGCATTGTCTAAGATAGAAAGTCAATTATTATTATGGGTTAGAGAGGTTTGTCGTCACTTTCTTCTATACTATTATTATGGTGGCTTACAAGTTGATGGTAGTGAAAAAAACCTGGTCAACGCAGACGGTTTATCGCATATTGGATTTATTTTCAACTTTTTTCGGGAAAACTATATCAGGTATTGCATTGTAAGTATTCTTTCCTTTCGTTCTTTTTATGACAGATTTATTTTAATTTGATATTAAATAATATTTTTGAATGAAGCCCATAGCGATAGAGCATATGAGTGCCGCCAAAGGAAAACCTGTCATCGGGCTTTCAATTATATTTTGTACCGGACATATTCCTAAAAAATTAAATAGATTTTGTCCGGTACAAAATATAATTGAAAGCCCGATGGCGTAAGCCACCTAGTATCGCCACCAAAATCATGTACATAATCGGGGTTTAAATTATTTTCCGACATTAAATTTAATAATTGATACAATAATGACGACATTTGATTAATAATAATAATTATTATTATTATAATAACTATTTACGTTGAAATTTTTTTTTTTTTTGAATATCGTAGAATGGAAAATTCCCATTATTGCATTTCAAAGTAATCAAAAAAAAACATGTTTTGAGTGTTCAAACTGTATAAATGAAAGACATGAAGATCAAATTTTAAGTGATATTTGCAAGCAAAAAGAAAATGCTGTAAAATCCGAAGAGGTTAAACATATAGTTTATAGTTTATGAAAGCTTATGGATGAAGAAGAAATCAATATGCATATGAATCTTGAGATAGCTGTAGATAATTAATGAATTAGAAGTAAATGACACCGAAGAAGCTTTTGCAAGTTCATTAACACTTGAGATCGTAAAGATCTGTGAAAAAGGAGATGGTTTTACCATAAAAAATACGATAATAAACAAATCAAGACTACTTCATTTACCTATTGGTGTAACTGTCGCTGTGAACTTGAAAGAAGGATGAAAAAAAACATATTTTTTCGAAAGGTATATTATTTTTTTTTTTCTTATTTTAATTTAGGTGTAACGAAATTCTCAGTATCCTTTTATTTCGGAACTAAGGAAACTTTATGGGAAAATATTCGACCAACTTTAATTAGTCATGCACAAGATAATTTAATGATTGACCTTGTGAATCCACATATATAATGAGGAATAGAGTACTGAAAATAGTGAATCCGAATCGAACTTTAAACCTATCCAAAAAATGGTGGATGACATTAAAGATTTTGAACGAGCAAAAAAGCTTCCAAAAACTTGGAGCGGCCGTAAACACATTTTACTGGTAGCATTTAAAGTTTAAAAAAAATTTGCAAATAAATGCATTTAAATATTTGAATTGAAAGTAATTCGACTTAGAATTTGCAGTGGTAATTAAGTAAATTCTAATAAATATTTTAATAATAATAATAATAATAATAATAATAATAATAATAAATTCGAAAATATCGTGATTTTGTTATTATTATGCTTGGATTGAAATTTATGTACAGTACATGATTTTGGTGGTGCGTTTAAGCAAAAATGACACCGTCTTATACCAAGATGAAATAGTCGTTTGGTCACACTGAATTCACTCTAAGCCACCAATTAGAAGATTTTGCACAACGGAGATGATTTGAACTTTCATTTTAATCAAAATAGAAATTGTACAACTAATACGGTAAGTATATAGGGATCCATGGTTATAGTAGGTTTTTTCTTTTTGTATAAATAATATAATATTGATCTTATTTTTTTTTTTTTTTAGAATATTTCTTAGCTGTATACCTTACAAACATTATTCGGACAGAATTTACGAAATATTCAGTTGTAAAAAATTCCGATCTCTTATTCGGAACGCTGGCAGTTAGTGAATATTGCAATTCTTTAGGTATGTACTTCGTTTTGAATGATGGCTAAAATTCGGGCCATATTTTGAAACCATACCTCTGAGCGAGAATGCGATTAAAATATTTTGATTAAATTATTTAATTTCTATTATAGAAATTTCTTATTGAACTACAAAATATCAAGAGGAAATGTCAAAAGAAAGTATTCTAAATAATCATGAAACAGATTATGTATATAGCTGGATAAAAATAGTATCAGAAAATTTAAAATTAACGTGAAATATACTTTGATAAAATTTAGATAATACATTAGTAGCTGAATTACAGATCCTGAAACTTCTTGTGATTCACAACAATAATTAGGAATATTGTTTCCTTGAATAATTCGAGTAATAAATTGTCTTCCATTTAGTTCAACTGCAATTTTTTGCCAACTCGAAGTGGAAAAAACCAGTATCTACTAAATCTGTACCAGTCATTGGAACCACCATTCATGTCCATAATATAATTCAGGTATTAAAACTCCTAACGCTAGAAGTTGTGTATTATAGTCTTTACGTTTTTTAGGCATATAAGTAAAAACAGCTAGATTCTAAAGCTTATATATAAATCCTATCCCCAAAATTAATTCATTTATCGACGAATCACGAATTAATTTTTATTTATTTATTTACAACCCTACAACAAATATACATAATTATGCTTCATCTCCCCGATAATCATATCCTTTTGCACTACAATACGTCCGCAACTTTTGAATCCGAATCCCTACTCTGTTCCTATCTGCTTTTAATTGAGCCGTATCTTGTCCCTGCTTCTTTGCATCATTTACCCGATCTTGTAATGCACATAACTGCTGGTGCAATATTCGATGCTTATTCCGAAGGCTATTAGACAATATTATTATTATTATTATTATTATTATTATTATTATTATTATTACCAATATAATTATTACCTCTTCTCCTCGTTAGAAATAACAACATCTTCTCTATTGTTATTATGTTTTTTTTGTTTTGACGAAGAAAACTGCGTTTAAGGTGACTGTGAGCGTAACTGTGTTTACCCATTTTCGAAAGAAAACAAAGACTCTACAAAAAAAATTGTTGGTAGAAGCAGAAGTGTATGCCATATGCCGGGTAGGTTAGTCATGCCATAAAAAAAAGCAACTACCCCTAGATCGCCACCAAAATTTTCGATAATCTGTGGCGCAAACCAATCAAAAATAACTCTATGTACATCAATTTGATTCGTAAAATAAGATTTTTTTTAAAACTTTGAATGAAAATATCTCGACTATTCTCTATGCAAGTTCTAAGAAAGTTTTTTTATTCGAATTCTACTAATCTGTAGAATTCAAATAAAAAAAAATTCATTGAATTTGGTTAAGTAGGTGCCGGAATATCTTCGATCAAAGTTTAAGGGTAGGGTGAACGTCGATCATTTTTACTAGTGATCACGTTACTAATTTTTTTACAATAACATTAGAGTGTCCAGGATTATGATCCAGTAACTGCCAAATTATGCATGCGGTAAATTATAAATTATGCGAATTATGCGGGTCTTTAACAGCATATAGGAAAATTTTTATTATTTATTCGAATTAGATTTGATTTAGTTTAAAAATTCTATAATTTAAATCTAATTCATATTATAATAACATATTTAGCATTTCAATAGATTCAGGAGAAAGTGAATGCCGTTTGTCATTTAAAATATTTTTGTATGCAGAAAAACTGCATTCTACATCAACACCAGAGATTGGAAGCCAAATATACTTTAAGGCTAACTTGCTTAAACAAGGTAAAAAACGAATTTTTCCTAACCAATATTTTTCAATATCAAAATCTGATTCAAAAATTTCTTCTCTGCCACAATAGATTTCCCACTCTTGGATTAACTGGTTACTTGGCTTATTCAATTCTTGAATTATTAAGTATAAATAAAGATTTTTTTTTGTAGTTTGTTGATTGAGCCATCATGGATCAAAGCATTGAACTTCAGAAAAAAGTTCAAGTGCAGAATGTCCATTAATATGTTTGTCAAACTTATTTAAGGCCAGTTGAAAAGCTTCACGAAACATAATCTTATAAGCTTCAGAATCAATATTTATACTAAATTCATGTATCATCTGAGTGCTTATTGAGGGATCAATAATACCTCCTTGCAAGAATGATCGTATTTGTTCTATTCGAGTTGTAACATATGCTGCAATAGGTTTGTTACGAATCTTGAAAAATTCTAAATTATTAATAATTCTAATAAATTATATAATTAAATATATACTGTAATTAATTAAAGTTAATAATAAATATATTGATTTGTTATTAAATACTTATGGTTGTGCATTGAAAGTAATAAACCTAATGACTATTTTTATAAAAAAAATATGCGCACTATCCTGAAATGATCTATTTAAATCTTTAAGAGCTTTACTCGCTTTATCACCTGCTAAAGTAGTTTTATTAATAATAAAAGAGGAAAAAAGATCGATATAAGGTTCTAGCCAAATAATAAACTTGAACCATGAATTCTACCTAGTTTTTATAGGAAGAGGTGAAAGAGTAATATTAGTAATGTTTTCTAAATTAAAAGAATTATCATTATCATCAAATGATGGTAAAGTTGAACTTGATGTAGCATTTAAAGCTAAATGATTAAGCCATCTTCTTTTACACGATGAAGAATAAGTAAAAATTTTTTTTAAATTAGTAACTATACTATCTAATCCTTTAAAATTTTTAAAATTAACCCATGTTTCCCCAATCAAATTATAAATATGCACTAGACACCCATTATGCTTCAAATAAGGAAATAATGGAGAAAGAATACTATATGCTTTCTTCATATATGCAGCATTGTCAGAAATAAAAAGTATAACTTTTTCAAATAAAATATTATATGATTGTAAAATGCTAATAGTAAGTTGTGCAATTATAGAACCATCTACTTGATTTAAATAACTGGTTTTAACAAGCTTGGTTTCTTTTCCAAAGCTAAATAGAACATTAACAGCACTTCATCCAAGCATTGATGTTTCATTAATTATAACAGAAATATACTGATCTTTAAATTTGTTTTGTAAACTTTCTTGCTCTTAAGCAAAGGCTAATAGAAGATATTTTTCGTGCAATTGATTAGAACCAACAATACTACCAGCTATTAAATTTAATTTATTTGATAACTATTATTTTTCATTATATGTTAAATAATAAAATACATATTTTAAAAAAATAAATACTATACAAACCAACATTGCAGTATTTGTTTAAAAAAAGTAACTTTAATTTTTCTGCCTTTTCCAAAGGAATATCAGCAGCAGTTAAAGTATATAAAAAGTCTAAATTAACTTGCTCACATTTATTAAGCAATTTATGACAAGAAACAATAGTAGTTTGTCAAGTTTTTTGTGTTAATAAAGTTTTCTCAATTTCTATATTTGTTTTATGCTTTTTTGAACAGCGATGATTATCAATAATTGACTTGTGTCTATGCTCAACAACAGTTTTACAAAAGCGACAAAAAAGTTTGCCACCATCAGCATAAAATTCTTCTTTATACTCGCTTGATTGAGCACGTTCATAAGCAGACACACCCATTTATAAGTAAGTTAAAAATTTTATTATTTTAATAAAAAAAAAAGGTTTGCACTATCAAAATAATAACTACTACATTTTTATAAGTAAAAAAAATTTTTTTAATTTTTACTAATTTATTTTTACATCATAAAAATCTTTAAATTTTACTAATTTATTCTTCCGTTTCATAAAAATCATACTCCTGCTTTATAAGAATTTACATATAAAATATTTTTATGAAATTAATATTAGCAGATTTAATTCAAATAAGTTTAATTTATTTTTTTATCCTGTTTATAGTTTCATAAAAATCATACTCCTGCTTTATAAGAATATATATATAAAATATTCTTATGTATGTACAAAGATTATATAGCATTAGCAAGTTTAACTCAAACAAGTTTAATTTATTTTTTTTATCCTGTTTACAGTATATGATAAACTGTGATTTTATTAAAGGTTTTTCCCTTTTAGGGATTACTATAAAAGATTAGATTTAACAGTTTTACAAATATTTTTTTTGGATAATATTTAGAAGGGATTTAATACGATTTTATTGGTTCTGAACTATGCAAGATAGTCCGAATTTGATTACATAATTAAAAAATAGCTTTTTATACGCAATTATGTGTACAAGTTCAAATTATGCAAAATCGCATAAAAAATGCGCTATAAGGCAAATTATCCCAGATTATAATCCTGGACACTCCAAATAACATTCAATTAAAATCAGATGATGATCATATGATATTTATTTTGTGTAACTTAGGCAAATTTCGATCAACTTAGGAAGAATTAATGATATATGCAAGTATGTTTTCTTTAAATAATACAGGGGTTCAAATTATTATAATTAGAATTAGAGAGTCTAATATATCTACCCCAAAACTTTTATGAAAATTGATTATATTTTTAAAAACTTTTATATGTAACATGTGTTTGATTTTTGTGTAATATTTTTTTGGTTGATCTATTTATATTAGAAATGATCTATGTTTTTAAAACACGTATCTGATGAGAATTGTGCCAAAATTTTTAATACATTTGATCGAATATATCTCGGCACCCACTTAACCAAATTCTATGAAATTTTTTTATTCGAATTCTATAGATCTGCAGAACTCAAATAAAAAATTTTCATCGAATTTAGTCAAGTAGGCACCAAGATATCTTTGATCAAAGTTTTAGAATTTTTAAAATGCCTATTATATGAAACTGCACCAAACTCTTTAATACAACTTTGATCAACGATATCTCGGCACCCACTCGACCAAATTCTATGAAATTTTTTTTATTCGAATTCTATAGATCTGCAGAACTCGAATAAAAAATTTTCATCAAATTTGGTCAAGTAAGTACCGAGATATCTTTGATCAAAGTTTTGAAATTTTTTTAAAACGCCTATTATATGAAACTGCGCCAAACTCTTTAATACAACTTTAATCGAAGTATCTCAGCACTACTCAACCAAATTCGATAAAAATTTTTTTTTATTAGAATTCTACAAATCTGTAGAATTCGAATAAAAAATTTTTTATCGAATTTGGTCAAGTACTGAGATATCGTCAATCAAAGTTTTAGAATTTTTAAAATATCTATTGTAGAAATTGCGCCAAACTTTTAATACAACTTTGATCGAAGTTATCTCAGCATCCACTTAACCAAATGCTATGAAAAAATTTTTATTTGAATTCTACAAATCTGTAGAATTCTAATAAAAAATTTTTATTAAATTTGATCAGGTAGTTGCCAAGAAATCTTCGATCAAAGTTTTAGAATTTTTTAAAATGCCTATTATATAGAAACTGTACTAGAATTTTTAAACACAACTTTGATCAAAGATATCTCAGCACCCACTTGACCAAATTCTATAAAAATTTTTTTAATCGAATTCTACAGATCAGTAGAATTTGAATAATGAAAAATTTTTAATCAAGTCAAGAATTTTTAATCCTGTATCATATAAAAATTGCACTAAAAAATAATTTTATTTATTTAAATTACAAAATAAACAATAACCTAACCCAAATCATAACCTATCCTAATATTATTACTAAATTTTAACACAATCTAACTCAAAATTTAATTATATCTTTAAATTCTATCCTACTCTTTAAACATGCTCTTAACTCTTCTTAATCAACAGAAAAAACCCAACAAAATTCAAGATCTAACAAAGTAAAAGTAAGACCCAATGATACAAAACTCAACAACATACAAGACTTAACAAAATATAAGATCCGATGAAGCAAGACTCAACAAAGCAAGACTCAACAAAGTAAAACCCAATGAAGCAAGACCCAACAAAATAAGACCCAATGAAGCAAGATTCAATGAAGTAAGATCCAACAAAAACCTAGTGAAGCAAGACCCATGCAAGAAGTATTAGTTTTGTTCAAAAAAAAAAATAAAACTATACAAAAAGCATATACCACATTCCCAATTTCAGATTCCTGAATTCAATGAAAGAGAACCTGTGCAAAAGAAGAAAAAAGTGCTAGTTTACTTGAAAAAGAAAATCAAGACTACACAAAAAAGAACTTACTATATTTCAAGTCAAGTGCCAAATTTTAAAAGAACATCGAAAAATACCAAACTTAATAAAAGTAAAAAACATTAATATATAAAAAAAATTTTGATTATCAAAACATTAAAATAAAAAAATCAGATTAGTTGTAGTGTGCCACAATAATTATGTGCTAGTGAAAATTTTGGTGGCAATCTCGAGGAAGATCTGCTAAAGCCTTGTACCCATGTGACTTTTATATGTAATCAACCAATCAAAATCATGAAATTTGTTTACACAGATTAGCCTGACGAATTTTTTAGCCAGGCATTAGGGTTTTTAAAATACTTGATACCATATTATACAATTGGTATAATACTCATATAATACTGTAATACCAGTATTATATATAGATAATTAAAAATAATTTAGCTAATTAAATCATTTTATTTGAGAACATAAAGATTTCTAATTTAAACAGGCTAATTTTTAGAAGATTCTGAACCATATTAAACTATATAGAAGCAAAATATTGGTAATACTGTATTATACAGTATTATATAGTATTATATTTGATATTATGCTGCTATTTTTATTATATTGATATAATAAAAACCTTATCAGGCATGCCCTATCACTATATTCAACCAATCAGAAAGCAATAAAATATGATTATTATCTTAATATGAGTAATAAGTAATGCTTAAATAAGTTTCAAGTCATGTATATTCAAACATTGATCTCTTATTTTTATAATTATATAGATACAAAGTTGTATAGTTAAACTTATTTAAGATTTATATAATACTAATATTGATGAGTTAGGCTTTGCAAAGTAGTTAATAAAACACATAATATAGTACTTAAATTTATAAAGCTCTGCTATAAAATGTTTTACCAAAGCACTGGATATTTATTTGTTTTGGTAGTATAGAATAAAGTATACTTTGCTAATTTTGATTATTTTTACTATATTAATTTTTATAAAAATAAGCAATATCAATTTTTATGCTTATTTATTTAATTGGTAAATTGCAAGTCACCTGGATAAAATAATTGACATTTACTAAGTAACTATAGCGCAATTTAATTAATAAAAATCACAAGTTGTAAATGTACAGATTTTCTGTAATAGTATATCTAATATATATATCAGATATCTGATATCGATACGGTATATTAATCTAATTAGTACATACGTTTAGTTATGCATTACGTACTATATATTTTTTTTTTTTTCAAAAGTTTATACGTATTTTTATATTCAAGATTAATCTTTATAGCTTTATATTACAAATACTATAAGTATTTACTATTATTTATTTTAATTTTATCTTATTCACACTAGTTTATTAATAAGTACAAATTCTTATTATTACATATTGTAGTGCATACACTTGGGACCAAGCTTTAACAACGTGCACTTAGAAATCAATAAGTGAAAGTGCATTTATAGGGGCATGTATATATTTGGTCCAGAACTTGAGTGTGTATTTGGAGAGAGTATACACTTATAGAGAATACACTTGTAGAAACTTTACTGTATTTTAATTAATTAGGGTAATTTAGAATAAATAGTCTGATTTTCATTTTAAATTAGTATCATATTCGTTTCGAAGTAATCTCTACAAGTGCACCCTCTATAAGTGCACACTCTCTCTAAATGCACGCTCAAGTTCTGGCCCAAATATATACATGCCCCTATAAATGCACTTTCGCTTATTGATCTCTAAGTGCATATTAAAGATTGGTCTCAAGTGCATATATTTATAGAGGTTTTACTGTATTTTTTTTTTCTTTTTTATTGGTTTTGTTCTAGTGAATCTAACTTCTGATTTCTATTTTATACTAGATGATTTTTATTCTTAAGCATCTTCGGTTCTGGTTAGTTTCTTTTGTTTCTTATTATAATTTCTTTGGTTTTTCCCATGCTATAATTTAAAAAAATTTTTTTTATTTAGCTATATTCGATCATATATACCACTATGATGAATTCTGGAGTATAAGTATTAGTTAGATACTAGTAGCTATGTATAGTCTGTCTTTAATATATTTATATTATTTCATTATATACTTATAGCAAATCTTTTTTTACTTCTAGGTTCTTAGATTAAAATATTATAGAGGCATCACGATTGCATTACAATATTGAAACTGAGTTATTTGAAGTAATTTAAGAACTTTCAGCTAAAGAAGCTGCTTATCCAACAGTTAAAATTGAACCAATTTAGAGTTAGAATAGCCATTAAATTAGTGTTAGTAGTGTAATCTATTTGAATAGTTTTAATAGATTGAACAAATCATTCTATTTCATTTAATTTGTATCAAATTGATTAGTGAATATAAACAATTGTATACCTATGTATTTACCTATAATAGTATCAATTTATTCAGTGAATTCTATTTATTTTTAGTAATCTAAGCAATAAACATAAATATTTATTTATATATCAATCAAAAATTTTACACTAGTGTATCAATATAATTTATTTACAGTAATTTTAAAAATTATAAATATAAACCTAACTAATTGAAAATATAAATTAATAAACAATTTATAATCACAGAAACCTTCCTCACAAAAATCAAATTACAATAGAGCAACATAGTATGGATGACTAAAATCGTATAGTATGAGGTATAAAATGCCCATTTAAAACCATACTATACTAATCGGCTATAATTTCTGACCCTAATACCCCAAATAACGAAATGTATAATATGGGCTTAAAATAATATCTCTATATCCTACGAATTTAGTCATTCATACCATTCTGACCTGTGTAATTTAGCAAAAATCGTGGGTCACATCTCACAAAGCACTATAAGTAAATATAATTAATCATTTTAGAATCAGAAGTAGTAGGAAAATATGAAATTAATGAGTAATAATATAAATAGATTATTGCAAATACTTTGATTAATCGATGATCGTTATCTCATGAGTAAATAAGAGATTAAATAGAGAAATTAGTAAGTGATTTTAAATAAGCGATGAATAAATTATTTAAATACTTCAATTAATTATTATTATACTTACCGGGATAAGAACTCTACAGTAATCAGTTTTTAATATACTGTAATATAAAATTTTTGTATTATCAAAAAATTATTATTTTTTAAAAAACCTCTAGCTTGTTCGTTCGTTTATAGTAAATATTTTAAAAATACCTTTTTATCTCAGTAGCAGTTTTAATCCATTTCATCCAATTACGAGAGATTATTTCAATGATTTCTGTTGCAGTAAGCTGATTATTGAGATCTTTATCCATAACCTACATTTCATAGCTAATTTAATATAATAGTCAGATCCTAAACATTCAGGTTTTAATCTGCTGATAATTTTTGATACATCAAAAAGAATTCTATTAAATGCACTTTGTTTGATTGAATTTTAGTCATGATAACTCCAAGACTATAAATATCTGATGCTTGAGTGTATGGTTGACCCAAAATCTTAGGTGCTATTCATGGCAGAATTTTTTTTTTTTACTTTCTAGAAAGTCCAAAATCCGAGATATAAATGCTTGCAAAGTACTTTGCAAAATGTCTGCTGTATAAATTTCCGTGAACAAGTTCCAGTGAAAAATCGACTCGAGTTCTAAAATTATACAGTACAAGAGAGTCTACTTATTTTTCCATTTTAATTGTGATACTTGTACGAGATTTGTTGTAATGAACCTTTTAATAATCACCATGATTATTTCTTGATACTCTTTAGAAGGGAGAATATTGCCAATTAAAAAAACATACAATCCTAGAACTGGCGTGTAATCTGTCATGCTCATTACAATATGCATTGACTATGGGCCAAAGCTATTATATAATGCTCACTAATCTATATACTAACAATAACCCTAAAAACGGTTATATAACAAAGATCATTAAATCACAGGAGTAAATTTCGGCAAAATAGAAGTTTACATAAAGAAAAGAAGTAAAGTGAAAACATTACTTGTCTGACATTGAGACAGAACAACACCATGACGGATTAGTCGTTTTGGAAGCTTGGTTAATGTCAATATGTCTTGTAATAGAAGCTGTAAATGATTTGCTTATTACAGTATAATGCTGCATTGTTTAGATCTTACCATATATATTTTTTTTTCTGGTAAGTTTTTACTTTTGATTCTACTCCTAAATAAAATAATATAAAAAAAAAATCACCCTCATGAAGTTTGAAAATAAAAATAAAGTTGAAATTAAATAATATGTATTTAAAATACTTATAAAGTGTATATACTAGTAGCATAGTAAATGTCGCGTGCTTCCAAAGTAAAGTTTTTAAAGAAAAACTCTTACGCTTTACAATTTTAACACCAAAGCCACATGGTATTATTTTATATATTGTACTACTTAGATATATATTTTATTAAAAAATTATCGACTTTACATATGACTCTAAAATATCTATTCATGCTTATATATAGATGATCTGCATCAAAATTTTGTCCAGAAGACTGGCAAATCATCAATTAATAATAATATTAAATAATAGTCTTAAAATAATTTTAGAACAATTTTAAAATTTTTACACTAAAAATTTATTGTAAAA
>CAJVPY010003426.1:0-14142 GCA_910591965.1 Dentiscutata erythropus | reverse complement strand
TATTTCCCCACGAACTGCCTTAGAGAAGGGTATAGTTTCTTAAAGAGAAAAGAAGCTATACTTACCTCTTGGACACCTGTGCCGTGTTGTCGTTATAGAGTAAATTAAGAAGGCTACTACTCTGTAACAATATGAATACGTTCCAGTGAGAAAATTGTTCCAGTGGAATTTCTCACTGGAACCACTGAAATGCTGGAAGAATTTGGACATCCAGTGGGGTTCTAGCCTTTCAGCGACAACACTGTTAATATAGTACCTTATTATAGTACTTTACTATAGTACCTTGATATATAGTACTTTGATATGTTTTTAAGATAACAATAACACATTCTTAGCATGTTAAAAAGCTATATAAACACTACTTTTTCCCCCAAGGCAGATTAGGTTCTTCTATCTAAGCTTTTATTAAAAGTTTTTTTTTATCTTAAAGCCCTTTTTTTAGCTTAGATTTCTACTTCCAGGTCCTGTTTTTTATCCAATAAACTGATACTTATTTTTGACTATACACCTACTATGTTGTGTATATCTTTTATCTTTTACTCTTTACATTGTGAAGGCTCTTTTCATTGTGTTTTCATTATATTTTTGTTTAGTTTTAGTCTTGTTTTTATTCTTCACCCATTATGTTATAAAGGCTTCTTTTATAGTGTTTGTTTTATATTATTTGTTTTGTTTTTGTTCTATTTTTCTTATCCTTTATCTATTATATTGTGAAGGCTCTTCTTTATTGTGTTTTATTATATTTTTGGTTTGTTTTTATCTTTCACCTACTATGTTGTAAAGGCTCCCTTTATTGTATTTTTATTATACTTTTGTTTAGTTTTTATTCTTTACCTATTATGTTGTGAAGGCTCTCTTTATTGTGTTTAGTTATATTGTTTTATTTTGGGTTTATCACCATTCTTGAGTATTCTCTTTTGGATTTTTGTATGTTTTATTTTGTATTTTGGTTTTAGTTCTTGTATCAGTTTATTTTGTTCTCCTATATATTTCTTGCCCTCTGTATATTAAGTCAAATGATATAGTTAACCGACCTAGATTTTCTATATTATAGTTTTGGCAACAACAACAAGACCTGCTCTTCTTTGTGTCTTTGTGATTTCCTAGCTTTTATTTATTTCTTTTCTTTTATTTTTTTTTTTATTTTTACTTTTATTTATTTTTTTACTTATATTTTAGCCTATATCTATCTCACTTTATTATTATTATTATTACTATTTTTTTTTTTTTTTTAATTCTTTGACAGTCTTACCAGTGCTCAATTTATTAAGACTCATTAAGGTGAGAGTTAAACTCTCTCGAACAATACATTATTATTCATAACCAAAACAATATGTCTCGTGATTGTGAGCCTGACATCACCTGACTGTGATAAACGTGCCCACATGCGACTTGTCACACCAACCTGTATACAAGTTAAATAAACTTTTTTTTTTTTTAAATGCAAAAAGGCGTACTTTATTTTATTTAGTCTATAATTACATAATTAACTAACTATTTACAATTAGAAAGAGTTTATATTTCTATAATTAGGAAACAAGTTAATCCCAGACTTTTTTGTAATCTAATCTTGGCCACCTTTTTAACTACTTCTTCACTCATTATGTTATTTCCCCAGTGGGCCTGGGTGTACCAATACCACGTTTCATATAGAATATTAATATATAACCATATTGCAGCCTTTCTTCTACTATCGTTTGGTATATTCTGTGCCATAAATATTTCCTCCAGACATTGTGGGGTAGCAACTGAGGATGAATTCTTCAAGTGTGAGTAGCCTATTTTCCAAATTGTACGACTAATATTACATCTCAGAGCAAAATGTTCAACTGTTTGTCTATTTTCTGGACAACCGGGCAACTTCCATCTATATCTTTATCTATATGCCTAAGATGATACCCTAGTAGAAGGGCTTTGTTTTGCAGTCTCAAAAAGATGTCCTTCTTCTTATTCATTAACCCTTTACTTCCTAACCAACCAAAGGGGTCTACGGAATTTTCTTGTGAATATATCGGAGACTGTGATGCTGTAGGCCATATTGACAGTTGTCTTAGAAATTCTGTTGCTTTTTTAATAGTGAATTGATCCCCAGATTAATCACATATTTTTAATTGTGTAGGTTCCCAGGACCAGTTGCTGGATGATAACACTGTGCCTCTTTGTCTTTTCCAGACTGTTAAGTATGGTTGCCAGTCTTCTGGCCACCCTTTAAGCTTAACTGGAGATCTTGTTAATGTTTCTACTATTGATATATTTCTTTTGTCCTGTATTCTTTGTGAGATTAAAGTTCGTTCAACCCTGGCCCAGAAGCTATCTGCTGTAAATAGCTTTATCCAAACGGAGCAAAGTCTGGCATCAAGAGTATCCTTAAGAACAGGAGCATTTAGTCCTCCTCTATTATAGTCTAGCTGGAAAGTTGAATAATGCAGAAGTAGTTTTGATTTATTCTTAACCCAGTTGTATATCAATGTGTTGATTTTGTCAAGTTGCTTTCTTTGGGGTGGAAGCAGATATGCCAAAGTACCTTTATGATCTATTTCATAACCCAGAATTTTGAGTGGAGTATTATTATCTGCTATTTTAAAAAGATCTTAGCTATGTTAGTAAGAGGTACCAAAATTGATTTCTTTTGATTAATCTTTGTATTTGAGGCTAGTTCATATTTTTGCAGAATTATCTCCCAATCTGAGGAAGATCCTATTCCTACTGTCAAGTCATCAGCATATACTGTAACTTTGAAGTAGTGGTTTGCTACCTTTATTCTATTCAACTCTTCTTGAATTTTAAGGATAAGTGGATTCAGAACTAGAATATATAACAGAGGTGAGAGCAGATCCCCCTCCCCTGTCTAACTCCTTTTCTACTCGGATTGGTTCTGATATGAGATTGGAATTTGCAATATACGCGGTTTGAAGGTGAAATAAACTCTTGACGATATTAATGAACTTGGTGTTAAAATTTATCCTTTTTAATACTAGAAGAATAAAATCATGACTTATCTGATCAAAGGCCTTTTGCTGATCAAGTAGCAGCAACTAGTGTAATGCTGACTGGTCTTTTTGGTTTCTCATAATAGTAATAATGTCTAATGCTGCATCTGTAATTGATTTACCCTTTATATATGCCTGTTGTGATAGACTGATAATTGATTTGCAGATGATATTAATTCTATTGGCCAGGATTTTCATAAATATTTTAACATCACAGTTGGTAAGTGAAATTGGGCACCAGTTGTCTATGTTTTCTAGATTATCTGATTTTTTCGGAATTAGAGTGATAATGCTCTTGGTCCATGATCTGGGTATTAGACTATTTTCTAGCTGATAATTGAAAAGACCTGTAAGTATTGGGACTATTTCCTCTTTTATTCCCTTATAGAACTCATATATAAAGCCGTTTGAACCTGGAGACTTGTTATTTGGAAGCTGGTTTAAAACCTCATTAACTTCTTCTTCAGAAATTGAGCCTACTAGCATTCTGTTTTGACTCTCTGAGACTTGTGCTAGGCCTTGAGTGAAGAGATTTGCAGCAGTTATACAGTTGTTTTCTGATTTGTAGATATCTTGATAGATATTCTTCATGTATTGTAACTTGTTGACTGGATTGTTTATTTGATTGTGTTTAGAGATCTGAATTTTGTCGCTTGCTGAAGTATTACTCCTGGCCTGTAATGTAAATAGAAGAATTTTGTGGATTTTTTTCCTTCTTCGATCCACTTTATATTTGATCTAGTCTGCCATTTGTCAGAAAGGGTTTGAAGTTCCTCTTGTAGCTGCACATTAATATGTTTTCTTAGAGCTAGGAGATGCTCTGAGTTTTCTATGCTAGATGTCTTATTGTTAATTTTGGTTAATCTTTTTTGCAGCTTCTGAATTCTTTTTTCTGGTGAAGATTGCGGTCTAAAGACTCTGATTATAGATTGTATTCTACATTTATGTAGATCCCATCTTGAGAAGTTTGAAATACTTTGCACCTCTTCAATTACTTCTGCTTTGAGTAGTTGATTTTGCCAGCTATTTTTATCAAATCTCCATTGTTTTGTCTTAGGTTTTTCTGTATTCAACTGCAGTTCACATTCTACTAGCAAGTGATCAGAGTTACCAAACTGTGTTGTGGTCTTCTTGCAGAGGTGCCCATGATTTGCATCAATGAAAATATAATCCAATATTGTGGCCATTACGTGGCCTCCTCATGTATTCTGATGATAAGTTATAAAAGGCTTTGTGCAGGTTGTAACTGCTATGGTATCAATGTACTCTGATGTTAAATTTGAAAGCAATTCTCTTGTAGAGTCACTTGTTAGTGAAGACTGACTTATTCTATTTTCCTGTAGATTAAGGTTTGTATTGAAATCTCCTGCAAGGATAGTTATACACCCTTCATCTGTCTCCAGAAACCAACTATTAAAGAAGTTAACTCTTTCTGCTATACTTGGAGATGCATATATGTGAACTTGCTTTGGTTATACGGCCATTATGTGATTCATTTGTGTTGGATAAAGTGATGTTCAGATTCTCAGCTAAGATTGTGGTTTTAGAGGACCAGTATAAACTGTATCTCCATTGTTGTTGTAAAAAGTTTCTTGTATTAACGTTTTCTAAATTAGTTTCTTGGAGCATAATTAAATCTAAGTGATATGATTTCAATAATATAAGTATTCTATGTGCTTTTTCTAAATTGTTTAATTCTTTAACATTTAAAGTTGCGATTTTTAGTTTGTTAACTATAAGATAAATTAGAGTTGGTGTGTATATGCTAAAAGCATAATTTAAGGTCTATTTGCCTTAAAACCAGGGTATGGCCCCGACCTAGGTTTGTTCGTAGCTGTAATTAACTTTCTAGAATGGTTTTTGGTTTTCCTTTGGAGGTAACCAATGTAAACCCTTCTGCATCGGTATTGTTGACTTCGCTTTTTGTACCATCATTTTTGGTATAAAAGGATGCTAATGGATCTTCTACTATATTTTCCTGACTAATCTCATTATCAGTCTTGATGTGGGATGATTCCGTTTCTGGTTTGACTTCTGCTTTGGACAAGGCTAGAGTTTCTGCTACTGCCACCTGTGTTTCTACTTCATTTTCTTTATGTGGGTCAGAAGTTTCTGCCAACATCTCTGTTTGAGTTTATGCTCCAACCTCTTTATCTAACACCATACTGTTTGTGTCTGAATCTTTTGCTGTTGTATCAATAAACATGATATTCTCTGATTTTTTATTATATGGATTTTCAGTACTCAATGCCATTTGAGAATGTCTCTGATTTTGTGCTTGTTTCCATTCTTGTGCTCTTTGCAACTTCCTTTCTTTCTGTATTTTTCTTAATGCAACTGATGTTTGGTATTCTTGATATTCTTTTTTGATATGGCCTGTTTTGTCACAGAAGTAGCGCACCTTTGGGGCTTCTTTCCAATCAGTTGTAACTTTTTGGTCCCAAATATGTGTAAACCTGAGTATTCTTGTTGTCAGATCTGGATCGTCTGTTGTTTCAAAAATCACTACCCATTGGTCTGTAAGCACTGATGTCCCTTTATACACCAATGGTTTAATGGAGGAAATATTGCCAATATCTTTAAAAGCTTCTTTGATTTGCTCTGAAATAAAATCCTTTTTGCCCATAGGCATATTTCGAAGCCACACTGATAAAAAGCTTTGTCTAATATTTACTGGAATATACCTTTGGAGAGTTTGTTTAAAGATTACAAGACCTTCTGCTGCATAAAACTGCTGCTTCTTCGTCTGTAAAGATGATCTCCAAATGGGATCTTCAGTTTCTTGTAAAGATTGGTTTGGCTGTAATAAGGTCTTTACCGATTACAGTTGCTATTGCTTCCACAATATCAGAAGTGGAAATATTTTCTAAGTTGTGTAGCTCAAAGATTAGAGCGTTTTCGTTTTTAGTATGAATTCTCTTCCTTGAAGAATAGGTTAAAAAAGTCGCTTTGCCTCGTTCGAGCTTAGAAAACAGACTTGACCATTGTTTGGGTTCTGTTTGTTTATTGACTTCATTTAATTGGTTGCTTACATGTTTGTCCACGTGTTTGTTGTTGTTAACTTTATTGGGCACATGTGTTGTTTGTTTTGCCAAGTCTTGAAACACATCATTTGTTTGGGTAAACCAGCTGTTTCCTTCTTTTACCACTTTGGTTTTCTCAACTTTGTTTCTGCTATATTTTCCTGCATACTACTACTGCTTGCAATATTAACTGTGTTGTCTGAGTTCTGGCCTACTGTTTGGAGCAACTCCTTGTTTTTTGCATCTTTATAGCTTGTTCCCCAAATTTCAGCCAAATTTTCTTCTTCTTCGGTAGCTGAAGTTCTTGCCTTTTTATTTTTTCTGTCAAACCCTGGGTTATCTATACTAGATGTTTCCATACTATCTTGCTTACGTTTCTTGTATGTAAGGGCCTCAGCCCCTGAAGTACCTTGTTGTTTTTGTATAAAAGGTGGCGAGTTTTGTGTAGTAATTTTGTTGGCACCAAATTTCCGGAGGAGAACCGAAAAGAGTTTACTTAAGTTAGATAAACTTTGTCAGCCCGTCAAAGCTTTTCTCTTCATATTCTCTTTCTTTACCGAGAGCAAAAGAAAGTGATGATCTCATAACAATACAAAACCACTGATAGTATCAAGAAAACAAAATAAAAAACTAACTAAAAAAACAAATAAAGTGAAAGGGAATTTTTAAAGGAAAAAAAATAAAAGGTGGAACAATGAAATGTAAAAAAAGAAAAACAAAGAAAAAAGCCCGAGGGCCAACAAAGAAGAAGCTACCTCTATCAAGAAGTAGTACAAATATAATGAAAAAAAGAGAAATACACTATTATAACCATGCCAGGTTTAAGAAAAAATTTTATAACAACTGCAACATTTGTATATCTCGACTATAAAGTTATTATCTGACTATCGACCAACTCCGGACGCTACTAGAGACCCGATTCCAGTCATGTGGAAGTCCTGTATCCATAGACTACGTTGCGAATCGTATCTACTGATAAACAAAGCATGTGGTTGCATTCCTGGGTACTTCCGAATTTGGGAGATAAACATTGCCGATCTTTTGGAGGGGGTAAGCCAAATCGCCCACTTTTTATCGAAAATTTAGGAGAAGACCGGCTAAGCGAAAAACACCTAGGGAGAGACCACTTGAACCCAAGGACAGTAGTTACATCCATGTAAAGACTTAACAACATCTAAACCTTCTTCTAGAAGTGATAAACTCTGGGCTTGTTGGCAAGTAGTGTATGAGAACTACTTCTAAATGACAAGTGCTATGCAAGTGGTAAGTGATAAACTCTGAGAAAGTTAGCAGGTAGTGTATGAAAACTACCTCTAAATAACAACTGCTGACTTATAGCTGCTAGTATGCCCTTCGCTTTTATAAGCATTACTTTGTTTTTAACTAAAAATGTGTTTGGATTTTTGGTACAAATGATCATCAGAAAAAGTTGATATTATTATTACTATTATTATTATCATTATTTTTATTTTTACTTATTATAACCCTTTAACAACCTGGATTGCTTTCCTATTTTGATAGTTCTTTATGAATATTGCTCAATAAATAAGGAACAAATTCAACAATATAATTTTATTCATTCAACTAACCAACAAGTACTTCGCAGTAAATATAAAGCAAAACCATATTCTAGTTGTTCTAACTATAATTTAACAAATTTAAATTTTGCTCTAGTAGTACAATTTTCAAGATTTTGGCCTTGGTTTTAATTTAAATATCAAGCTCAAAGTTTTTTTAGATATACTATTAATCTATTTTGGGCAATCTATCGACAACCCTTCTTGGAGAATAAAAGTGAAATTTTCATAGTTTATTAACTACTTGTTGTTATCAAGATAATTAACTACCAAAAGAATTTAGTAAAATGTTTCTGAATTAATAGCACTGTGGCTATAATTGTAGAATCTACTTGTAGTAGCTCTAATTCTCTTACAATAGCTTTAGTTGCTGAATCTGCTCATTTAACTAATAATACTATATACAACCTACTAACAGAAACTATAACTAATACAATTTCAACAACTACTCACAATCTAACTACAGAATCTGTAATTAATATAGCATCTACATCAAATAATATCAATACAAATACATATAATGAATTTTTTATAAATATTTTTTCAGATTTAAATAACATGTCTGGTCAAAGAACATCTACTCATATAGCATGCCAAGTATCTACTTTAATAGATATGCGGGATAGAAATGATAATGAAAATAATAAAAATAGTAATGAAGCCCAAAATGATACTATTACTCAACTATATATTAATAATAGATTAAACCAAGGAGCTGATGAACGCCATGTACCTATTGATAATAGACATAACAACTATCTATAGCAAGAGCAAAAAGAATTTAATATTGAAAATACTATGAGAGCTATTATAGAATGATTTAGACAACTTAGTCAAAATAATACAGAACAAGCTACTGCTGACCCTAATTCTAAGGAATATAAACTAGTTGATTTTCCAATCTTTTCAAGAAGTCATGATAATAGCTCTGTTGAATAGTATGAGGCTTTTAACAGAGCCTGTATCAGTAATAATATTTCAGAAAACTGATGCATTGCTATTGTATCTAATTTTTAAAAGGAACTGCTTTATTCTGGTATAATCAAAACTATTACACTTTTACCTATTGGGATAATATTGTGCATGCCAATGCTGCTTTTTACCAACTTTTTCTGGCCAAATTTAGAGATCCTTTTAAAGTATCTCAATGGCATTATACTCTTAGAAATAGGAAACAAAAACCTGGTAAAACTGTTGATGCGTATAACTCTGCTTTAGATGAACTATGGCATAGAATAGATCCAGATAGTCTTTATTCTGAGGTTGATAAAATAAAACAATTTATTAATAGTCTTTGACAAGAATTTCAATATTTGTATAGTCTGAAAATCCTATTACTTTAGCTAATGCAGTTAAAACTATAGAAGTGGCATATTCCAAAGAAAGTACACTCTCTGCTTATTCATTACTACCTACTTCACTTTAGCCACAGTTCTTTGGTGGATATACTGCTACTTTAACCCAAGTATAAGAAAATAAAAGAACTGATGAACTTTTAGAAACTATGAATTGTTTAAATAGAAATATACAAAGTATTGCTCAGAATCAACAATTGCAATATCACAATTATAATAATAACAATTATAATAACAATTCCAATAATAACAACAACTATAGATTATCTCAACAAAATAACAACAACAATAATGGATGCCATAGATGTGGTCAAGCTGGTTATTATGCTTCTAAATATACTGCCCCTTATTGTACAATTTGTCAGCAAATTGGGCATAGTACATGTAACTGTAGAATGAATCAAAATAGAAGACCAAATAACAACAACTAGAACAATAATAAGAATAATTATAACAATAGCAATCACAATAACAACAATAACAATTGGAATAACAACAATAACAATTGGAATAATAATAATAATCATAATAACAATAATAACAATTGGAATAATAACAATCAAACCAATAACAATAACAATTGGAATAATAATAATAATCGCAATAACAATAACAACAACTGGAACAACAACAATCGTCAAAATAATAATAATTATAATAACAATAACAATAATAATCCTCTTCCAAATAACAATAACAATAACAATAATAATAATAATAACAATAATAATAACAATAACAACAGTAACTAGTATCAACATTTAAACTAGAATTAGTATCTTCTAAGGGTGAGCATACCACCAACACAAACCTCTTATTTGATAAAGAAGTAAACCCTATTAATTTGTGGGATAAAATTGATAATAAACTTAACTTGGAAGATAATAATTATAATAAAATTAATGAACAATTAAATGATCTCTAGATGGATTTTAAAGATATTGTTGGGACCTGCGGGTCTGTAGTGCAGTCCCAGGTCTCAAAATGTAAGGTTGCAAGTTTGAAACCCACGGGGATCTTTCTCTGCAAAAGAACTACGTTTAGGTTATGAGCTGCAGACATAGCCACATAGAGTCATGCAGCATCCAGAAAAGGAAAGGAATCCGACACAAAGAAAGTCGTTAACATGAGGAACCCCCGAATTAGGACTACGGCTTAAAAACTGAATAGGAATCAAGGCTTGTAGCATGAAGCTAATAGAAGAAAGAACCTGCTTGTTCTTGTAGGGGGCCCTTTCCGTTTCGAACGGACCCGAGTAGGCTCAAGTGGTGCAACCATAAGAGGAAGTACTAGTGAATACAAAAAGTATATGGGAGTAGGCCTGTGCCCCAAAACTGGCCATGGGAGTAGGTTGGACAAGCCGAAAACTGGAAACACAGGCCTCAGAACAGGGGCCCTACACCACAGGATCAGGGACCTGGGCTACTAAGGGGGGAACACCACTGTTGGTGGTGATGTACGTAGTACTTAATATGTAACTTAAATTCACTGTAATATGTATAAGACCTTAATAAAAGACGCCGTCAGCATTCCGACTGCTTAGGCAGTTTGGAAAAATTAAAAAAAAAAGATATTGTTGAAATACTTAGATTAAACTCAGGAAAATTAATCTCGATTTAGATAATGATATTCAAACAGATCAAGTAAAAGATGCTTTATTTACAACTACTAAAGTTTTGGAGATAACTATTAATATTCTGGTTGATACTAGCTCTAAAGGATGTGTTGTTGCTAAACATTTCCTTGATTGAGTAAATTATAGTATTAATAAACCAAGTAATGTTTGAGTTGTTGACATTACTGGTAACAAATCAATGCCTTTGAAACAAGTTAAAAATGTTTCTGTCTTACTTGGTACTAAACTTGTATATATGGATATATTAGTAACTGAGTTAAAAAAATATAATATAATTTTTGGCAATGAATATTTGGATAAAGTTCAAGCTACTATTAACTATTATAGTAAAGTTGAGTATTGGAGTTGCTGATCAAATTAAACATATTCCAATATCTTGCAAGCAACGAATAGAGGATTCTAATACTATATATCTTATAACTTTTAAAAACATCTACTCTAATCAAGAGTTAGAGTTAGAATTAGAGGAAGAAAATTTAACTGAACCAGTATATACTACTATTCAAGTTGGTAATGCTTTTACACAACTTGAAGACCAACTGATAGCCAATGTCAAAATAGAAAATATTAACAATCCTCTCCAACACCAACCAGATGATATATTTAAACTTATTTAACCAAAAATTAAGGAAATAAAAGAAAGTCAAGAAGAAAACCAGAAAATAACTATTCCTATTACAAAAGATAAATCAACTTTTATTGGCTATACTCTTGATAACCAACAACAACAAACTATAACTCAATTATTTCTTAATAATGCTGATATATTTACTACTGAATTTTCCAAACTATGTAAAACCAATGTTGTATATTATACTATTCATACTGGTGATTCCTATCCTATTAAACAATGAGCTTACAGATTGTTCTAGTTAAAAAGAAAAAGATTTGGTATAAACTTTAGAAAATTAAACTTCAAATACAAAAAAAAAAAAAAAAAAACTTTTATTTAAACAAAAATACCAAAAAAAATAGCAATAGATTATTATTTTATTTTATCATTATTTAAAACATTTTATTCAATAATTTTAGTATAATATTCAACAACTTGAGTACAACAATATTAAATATTTCATATATCAAACACAACTCTCCCCGACGATCACTTGTACCAAAATTTTAGCTAACAGAAAAACACAATCTTTGTTGGAGAGACATGGCCTTATGTTGCGGTTTGTCTAGAGGTTAACTATCTGTGGGAGACCCCTCTAAAAAGACATTCGGTATGCAAGCCAAGAGCATCATTATACAAGATAACTAGCAGGCGGTGCCCTTGTATAAAAAATCTTGGTAAAGGAAAAAAGTCTCAAAGTAGGCTTCTACTTCGTTGACGAAGTACTAGGGCTGTTACTTCAAAGAAGAACACAGGGGAAACAACAAAAGTTCTGGACTTCCAATACTATCTTCTACCATATTTCCGCGGTTTTGGATTTTTTTTTAAGAATTTTAGCCAAAAGTGGGAAAACCAGCGTACCCCTCCAAAAAATTGGCAGTATTTACTCCTTCCAAATTAGAACGCGTTTACTGAAATGGAACCTCCTACAAACTTATTTGGATTCTGCTTTCCCAAATAAACAATGACGGTGATACTGTTTACAGTATAGGGGATCGGAAGAATCATGTGTAGAAATTTCTTATAGTTAGATGTTTTTTCTTTTCTACTTCTTTTAATACATATAGTGTTAGGTTAGATTTTTTTTTCTGTAGCCTGCACAGACAAAAATAGTGCCGTCATGGTCATCTTCTTTACGGCCTTTTTTTCCTTTTCTCTATTTTTTCTTTTGTGTATATTTTTTGTTTTATTTTCCCTCTTTTTTGTATTTTCTTTTATTTTCTTAAATTTCCCATTGTTCTTGCGGTAAAATTCTTCTATCTAGGAGGCTAGGGAATAAAGTTGGGAAAGAAGATGATCATGACGGGCTAGTGAACCAGGTCAGTGAACCGGGGTGGGTTGGCTTGATGTAGATTGAACCAAACCGGAGAGATTAAAATCATCTTTGGCAGATCACACACAAGTGCATGAGTACTTAGATACTCTATATAGGTAACTGGGTGAGTCATATTCCAGTAATAAGATGTAATATAAAAATTCTTTGGATTGTTGTATATGATCAATAAAAGCAGGGCATGTGGCATGATTGTCAAAAAAAAAAAAAAATTTAGTATAATATTTTAAAAATTTATTAAAAGTAAAATTGATGCAAAAAACAATAATGAAAAGAGTGACCACCTTCTTCCAAGTAAAACCCTAACTATTTTCTAACTCCTCAATCCTACTCCGCAACACCAATTCTCTATCCACAGTACTTGATTCTTCAATGCCACATCTGAGACCTGGACTATTAAACTATTCCACTTCAGCTGCATTTCATAGTCCTGACATGCAAGCTCATTAGAGTCGAATTCTTGCAACCAAGTATAAAGTGTTGGATTATGGCCGAAACAGATTGATTTTGAGAGATTTGAGGCATCTAAAAAACTAACAAGCTAAGATCATTAGAAAAAGAACACTTTCTCCAAGTGATATACTTAAAAATGAGAGTAAAAGAAAGAGAGAAAAAGAGGAAGTGACAAAGAGAAAACTATTCACTGAGGCCTGTATTCAATCATAACAAGTATGAAGGCACCAGCTCACTCAGATGTAGAAGACTGGTGGTTGTTTCAAAAGGTTTAGCTCACAGTTCAAAGAGTATACACACCTTTAACAGATTACAAGTGGCAAGACAGGTAAAATAAAAGAAGTTTTTTACAAGATTTTTAGCTAAAAAAGAAAAGAAGAAAAGTATTAGACAAGTAAGTTTTTACAAAAAAAAAATTTTTAGAGAAAAAAACATGGAAGTAAAAAAGTACTAGGAGGAAAACTTGATTGCAAAAATTTTAAGAACTAGAATACGAAGGAAAAATCAAGATATAAATAGAGTTAACTAATAGACAAATTTTCTTATACAAAAAAAAAAAAAATTTTTTTTTTCTTTGCATAGTGTTGACAAAGAAAATCACAAACAACAATGTGAATTTTCATACCAAGAAAAAAAAATTGTTGCATGGTATTAACAAAAAAAAAATCACAAACAATAATATGATTTACTAATTTTAGAAAAAGATGAACAATTCCGAAAGCAAAAGCTAATTTTAGTACAAAAACTGGTTAAAATTTGAAGATCAGGCAAAAAAAGAATCAAAAAACACATACAATATGGGAACTTTGACAAAAAGATCATAGTAAAACCAAACAAATATGTCATATGAACTACACTACGCCAATGATCAAAACATGTATAGATATTCAAAATTAGCCAACTTTATTTTAATTTCTTTTATTACTTTATATTATTATTATCTAAACATATAAAGCGCTAACCTGGGTCACTATAGTACCCGGACTTATTTCCGGTGACCCCTTATATAAAGCGCAATTCTGCGTCACTATAAAAATCTTAAAAATCCGTGACCACTTATGTCACATAGAAATTGTATTGATTAGATTTTCTTTAACAATTAAAGAAAGTTTTAAAGAATTAAATTTAAGTTAAACTTTCTTTTTGACAAAATAAAATCGCA
>CAJVPY010003425.1:0-14146 GCA_910591965.1 Dentiscutata erythropus | reverse complement strand
TTTTCAACACCAATTCCATATTCGTAACAATAACCAAGCCAGAATATTCCATCCGGATCATTCATATCAGCTAATTTTTGACTTTCGATAAAGTTCAATTGATCAAAAGTATTGGTGAGCTGAGTAATTATATCTGATGAGTTATCGCCTTTTGTATTTGACATTTTGGATCAAGATATTAGATGCTACGAGAGTAATTAATTTTATTGAAATATTGAATGTAGTACATCTGGTCAAATAATGTACCCTAAATCTATATTTAAATACTGTATGTTCGCATCATATGACATAAGTAACCTCTAAAAGTATATACTGTTATACAAAGCACAAAAAACATTACAAATTAATAAATACGTAGCAAATTATCGAAATCAATATTGATATATATTGCGCAATTTAACTGCAATGATCTGGAGCGAAACAGCAGACCCATATTTCTATGCGCTTTGATGACTGAAATTATGATTTTAAAATGTAGTTTTCCCTGAAATATATCACCAGACGTATGCAGGCTTCTTGTTTCTAGTATTTTAGTCACATAAATAATAATTATATCCTGAGTAATTTACCGGGAATGCATAACCGACGTGATCGACGCGTAAGCCTAAGTTATACATTCTAGTAAATTTCGCATGAGTATCCAGTATATCACTGATTTATCTTCCTCCATCCATATAACTTCGCTTTATTTATTTGAAAAATAAAACCTTTCTACGCTTACTAATTTCCTTTAACGTGAAGATTAAAATGGTTAATGTTTATACCCGATCACCTAAGATAAATACGTAAGAAATATAAGTAGGTTGATCAGGGGATAATAATTATACATATATATTAGATATGAGTACCCTTATGTCAAGCAAATTCCGGGCTGAAGATCGCTGAAGATCACTTCCGATCATAAATTTCGTAGATCGGATCCAATAAAATTACAGGATCTTGTGTAACAAAACAAACGCAAAAAATATAAGAAAATGCAAAAAATTGTAAATAACGCAAAATTTTACTATGCTAACTAACTTCCGACCTTTAAATAAAAGTTTTCGGCACGAAATTTTAGTCATAGGGAGCATTTTTATATACTAAATATATAGGAAATTTTTGATATACTACGACCAAAAATTTTTAGGCCGGAAATGATCTTAAGCCCGAAATTTGCTTGACATAAGGATACCCTATTAGATATCAAGTACATATTTACAATTCGAACCTCATCATTAATAACTGAATAATACGAAATTTATAACAATTAATATTTCAACATCGGGAAAATTTTTTCTATTTAGATCTGTAATATTCTGTGAAAACAGATTTTTACAGCATCGGGGAAAAATTTTTTAAAAAGCAAAATTTTGCACAGAATTGTATTTATTTTCTGTAAAAATAGCCTCCTTGTTTGAAGATTTGCGCAAAATTTTTATATAATAAAAATTTTACAAATTTGCATATATCTGCACTAAAAAAATTTTCCGTTGAAGTTGTTTTTATATTCATCTAAAATGTTATTTTCAAAGTTCGTATATTTTCAAGGATGGTTAAATGTTATTTTTTATTATAAGTATATTTTTAATTGAGTTTAAATCTGAAGATTATGCTTTAACGCTAATTACAAAAGATAATTAATATTGCTCAGGAATCTACAATTAAATTAGAATTTTAAAACATACTGTATATCGCTATTACATAGTTTTGAAGAAACAATCTGATTTGAAAAGTATATACAAAACATTTTTAGTACAGTAAGCTGAATAGTAGATTAATTGATGTTTCAAAGATTTGTAAACTAAATATTCTTTCTTGGCCGAATAACGATCTTTTGCGGTTCAATAGTTTATTTATTGAATCTTGTAAAACTTTAATACAATCATAATCTTTTCGTGTTACAGTATAAAAGTTTTACAACGTTGATTATAGATTTGGGTCGAGAAATTTACTGAATAAAACTTTCAAATGCATTGCGAGATAGAAGTAAAGATTTCTTATGATTCAGCGATTTAGTGAATAAGCTTGTTAAAGAATTCATATTTAATTTAATTTAATTTGAATAATCTTGAGTTAATTATTCTACTAAGTCCACTTATTAAGTAGAATTGAATTCTCTAATTGGCTGAGTCAAAATAAAATTCTGTTGCAATATATACTATATAATTCAGAATTCACAAAGATCCTATTTTGATGTACAACACTAATGTCAAACTAAACGTGGAATTACAAAGTCTGGAGGTTAGGTTATAATTTTTTGTCAGATAAATCGTTAAGTCCGTCATTAATAAAAATTCTTTATATTAAATTTGCTGATTCTCTTGGTCCATCTTTGTTTTCGTAATACGTCATAAAATTTTCAGAACTTAATTTAGTAAAATTTGTTAGATAGTTTAAGAGTTTACGGCGGATTTTTATAGATCGAAAGTGATTTAGAATGTGTTACTATTCTTCACAGCGAACCTGAAAGGACCGTGGATTCCTTAAGTGAATTTTATCTAGTAATTGCGAATTATTTTGCACAATTCTCAAAGAACATTTCAAAAAATATATTTCTCGAATTTAATGCTGTAAAAGCAAACAATTAACTGTATGCATACAAACAGACAAAGTGAATTAAATATTCTTTATATTGAAACTTTGTCTAACTGGATGTTCTGTTATTGGCGTACTTTTGATAACTGTTATACACTTTTATTTAAGATGCACGAATATCGAATTTAAAAAAAACGCAAGAGAACAATACTGCAAAAAAATTGCCAAATGAACACGTGCCGCAAAGCGGTACGTGTCAGCAAATTTGTTAAATTACCGTATTCGACAATTTGCCAAGTATTGGTGCTATTCGTTTCGTGATTAATCACTAGGAAGCGTAATTAATTTAAAGTTTTATTTGATGGTGTTTATTTATGAAACATAATTTTATTACGGGGGCGCTTACTTAGTGATTTGTTGATTTGTAGTCGATTTTGTAAAAATTTAATTCTTGATTGGAAACTACAATTCTATATAACAATTGGTGGGAAAATTCAAAGTATACTATATATACATATATATATATATACTGTATATTGTTTTACATACAGTATTAAAGGTTATCGGCTTTGCATAGCCGGCTAAGCCGATTTTAAAATTTCGGCTTAGTCGAGTTGACAATTTAGGTCAACTACGACTCCCTAGTAGACTTATTTTGAAGTCAATCGAAAAGCTACAAATAATTTTTTTTTGTTAAGAGGTCACGTACCATCGCAAGATCTACGTAAATTAGCCAATCATATGAATATTTCACCGATTTATTGACTGATTTGTTTGATAATTGCCGATCACGTGCGTAAATCGATATAACAGATAAACAATTCCCACTCCACTTCAGCACTTTCTGCCATAGCTGTTAATGATGCGAAAAACAGAAACAGCAAAATTGAAAGATGGTGAATCAACAGGATGGATAAAAGTTTTAAAAAAGCCATCTTCACGATTGAATAATCGCGTTACTGAATCAAAATCGAGTAACCGCGTTACTGTTGATCCACAAACTAATACCGCATTACAAGCGAATAATTTAGTTGATACTGAACCGCAACAAAAACTTACTAAACAAAAATCGCGTGTAACCTTAAAGCAATCTTCTTTATCGCAATTTTTTCAACTGGAAAATAGATTTGAAAATAATCAACTAAATACTGCGAAAGAAGTCAATAATACCTCACGTCAAAATCAAACTATTAAACCACCTGCAAAAAAGCAGTCGTCAAGAAAGCGAAAAGATGCTCAAGAAGAAACAATAGGAAAATACGTTAAACAAGGTCAGAATCGACAAATTACTTTGACAATATGCTTTGAAAACTCTATGAACTTTTATGCGCGATTGAGAGCTACCAAAGAAAAAAGTAATGCCGGTAAAAATTGTGAAAAAATAAATAATCGTATCAAAAAAACAATTCCAGTTAAAACAAATAATATAATAAATGGAAATGAAAAAATTCAAAGAAAATTGGTAGATTTCTTTCGCTTGAAAAATCAACATATAAAACATAGTCAAAATACTATAATTGGTTCGGAATTTCAAAGTCTATTATTGCATAATATTCATTTATTTGCGTTTCTATTTATAATAGAGTTTTGATCAAAATTTTAAAATATATATATAAAAATAGATCTTCCTAATTCAGCATCTGTGAATGGTTCAACAACTATAGATGTTAATCAGGATTTGTCACAAGAATGCTCTAATAATCCTCCTGATGATCTAAATGGTGCAAAATCAAAAAAATGCCTTATATCTTCAAAAAAGCGTCTTGGTATATCTTATTGGCAAAATCGGGATGATCAACAAATGCCTCAGGGTAATTCTTATCACTTATCAAACTTTACCGTGTTAACCGATGATTCTTTTATAACAACATCTTCGCGATTAAGTCCCGAAATTTCATCGGATAAACATCCCAGAAAGTCGTCAAAGAATATCCATTGTGACGGCGGCAATGTACATGATAAGGAATTTGAAAAGGGTCCATCAGTTCAAATTAGTAATTCTCCATTACAAACCAATGTGAATCCTTTATTAGAAATGAATAATGATAAACGTTTAGTGTCTGTGCAGAACAATCCGACTTTGGTAGCAGCATCAAAGTCAGTGAGTCGAAGAATGCCATCCCCAGATAAAAATTGCGAGAATGCAGATAATGACAATCTTTTCGATTTAGATTCCCAGGAGCATAAGGAGAATGTATTGATCATTGATGATGATGATGACGATTTATGGTTTAATGCTGATCATGATGCAGCTAACACAAATCGTGGAACTTGTACGAAAACTGTTCATGAATCACAGAAAAATACCGATAATTTTCAAAAAAACGAAGATCTCGATTCCAATATGTCCACTCGTAACATTAAACTTACGGAACAAACTGAAGCCTTAGATGTCCCTCCTAAACAAGAAGCACTATTTTGTTCTACTTCGCCTGTATCGTCTCCATCATCATTCTTTTCACAATCACAAATTATTGATGAAATGGGTCATCAAGATAAGTCAAAAGAGATACCTAGATCTCGAACGCCAGACTATCTTGCCATTCAAGAAAGGTTGATTAAATCTGGCATTTCACCCGCACCTTCGCCACCGTCATTATTTTCTCAAGGTGCATTTGAGCAAATGTCATTGTCTACTTTGGAACAAATGCCTTCACTAAACATGTGTACTCTTCAATTTGATGATTTCGATGACTTGTTTTGAGATGTTATCTAACATAGTTATTGAAAAAAAAGTCAATAATTTACTACTTTACCTTCATAATCGGATGATGCTAACAGTAAATATAAAAAGATTATGAACTTGCTATAGAATAATATAAGAAGTTTTTTAGCATTGTTTTTTTTTTTAAAAAAAAAAACCACTATAAATATATGTATAGTATATTGTATTTCAGATATCTAGCCTAAATGTCAACAAATGAATTTAGGCCGAACATTTAAGTAAAGGTAAAATTTGGCAACTTACATTTGGGCTTCTTCGAATGATTATTAGGACAAATTTACATTTTGGGCACAACATATATAGTTTTCTTTTTATCAATTCCAAATTCTAATGATCGCCTCATAAGCTGCATAACTTATTACTGTCATTTGATGGATTTATCTGATGAAAGTAAGTCATGAATCTCGAGTTTGGTATAGATTAGAATTTCTAAACATTAAAACGTTTCAAAAGTATACTAAAAATGATACTAAACTCGAGATGTTTTATTTCTTACTCTCATCCGTTAAATGAATCTATTAGATAAATGAATTATTATCATAAATGTCCCGAAAGCTGGCGATTTTTTCTGCTCTAATTAGAACTGATTAACAACGCCAAGGACATTTATTTTAAGGGATAATACAACATATAACCTATTTCAGTCTCGTCCTAAAAATCATCTAATCTCTCAGAAACTACGTCGCTGTCTCCAGAAATTTGATGACCTTAAGCAGTAAAATAGCTGTAAATATTGGAATAAAGTTATTTATTTAATGCACTAAAATAGTTGACTTAAAAAAAAAAAGGGTGTTGGAACTTTGATAATATTATATAAGAATTATTTAGCCAATCACAGTCTTTCTCATGGAAATGATTCGGTTTATAAATGTACTAAATATCGGTTTATCCAGGTTCAGTTTAGAGTGTTGACTGATCACGTGTTAGTGTACATATAACCAATTATAAAATGCAATCCATCTTAAATTCGGATTAAGATTAATGCTCTGACCTGTCCAAAAAAAATGAGTGACACTGATAAAGACGATGCATCCTTTTCAGTGCCCAACGTTGCTGCCCAGGCAGTACTAGTCAAATCTACCTCTATGCCCGATAATTCTACAACTGTCATAGGTCCTGACTTTAACCAAAATCATTCTTTAGAAGATTTGCTCAAGAGTTACTCTCGAATTGGTTTCCAAGCGACTAGTGTTGGTCAAGCTATTAATGTCATAAATCAAATGGTTTTTATATAATTCAATTCTTTTTTTTTTCAAAAAAAAAAGGGAATATTATAAAAACCATATAAGCATGAAATTCTTAATTTTAGCGTAATTGGCGGTTATCTGATGATCCACTTTTACCTGATGAATCCGATGATTACAAACTTCCGAACGTTCGTGCTTCCACAAAATGTAAAATTTTTCTCGGTTATACATCTAATCTTGTATCATCAGGACTTCGTGAAATTTTCCGCTTTTTAGTTCAACATTCCCTCGTGGATGTTGTCGTCACAACTGCTGGTGGTGTGGAAGAAGATTTTATAAAATGTTTGAATCCTACATTTGTGGGTGATTTTAATTTACCAGGTGCTGAATTAAGAAAAAAAGGGATAAATCGAATTGGAAATTTGTTAGTACCCAATGAAAATTATTGCAAATTTGAAGATTGGGTTGTACCAATTTTAGACCGTTTATTAGAAGAACAAAAGAGTGAGGTATATATTTAAATCTATTTTTATTTTTCGTTTTTTATTTTTCAAGTCTTACGAATTCATTTATCAAGGGTATAATATGGTCACCTTCAAAAATCATTCACCGTCTCGGTAAAGAAATCGATAACCCAGATTCTATTTACTATTGGGCATATAAAGTAATAACTATTCTTTTTAAATTAGATCGATTATCTTTTTTATAACCTTTCTTAATATATATATATATATATTAGAATAATATTCCTGTTTATTGTCCAGCTTTAACTGATGGTTCATTGGGTGACATGATCTATTTTCATTCCTTTAAAAATCCTGGTTTAATTATTGATATAGTATCAGATATTAGATCGATAAATAATCAGGCTGTATTTGCTAAAAAAACTGGTGTTATTATATTGGGTGGTGGTATAGTAAAGCATCATATATGTAATGCTAATCTTATGGTAAGTAACTTCCCAATAGTTTATTCGATATGTTATATATAGTATATATTTTTTTATAATTCAATTTTTACATATAGAGAAATGGTGCTGATTACGCAGTTTATATAAACACTGGACAAGAATTTGATGGGAGTGATTCTGGTGCAAGACCTGATGAAGCTGTTAGTTGGGGGAAAATTAGAGCAACTGCTGAACCTGTTAAGGTTAGAGCTTTATAATTAAAATACTTTTAATTAAAATATTATGTTTTAAAATTTTTTTTTTTTTTTGACTAGGTTTATGCAGATGCAACAATTGTATTTCCACTAATTGTTGCTGAAACATTTGCCAAAAAGATTTATAATTAAAAATAAATTATTTGGTGTGTTTATTTATATTTATAGTATTTTAATTTTCTATATACTGTAAATTTGAAATAAATTAAAAATTAATACAAAAAGTCATTATTTAATTTGTAGGTTTTTTAAATAATTTTTCAATTTGTAGGCTTTTTTAAATAATATTTTAATTTGCAGGCTTTTTTTTATTTATTTATTAATAATACTACAGTATATAATATTACAAAGTATAATATACAGTTTCCCCAGACCAAAGAGGTCACCTTAATACCAAAAAAAAAAAAAAAAAAAAGTATAATATACAGTATTATGATAATATAAATTCAGAATAAACAAGAAAATTATACTAATGTGTGTTATTATATTTTCAATTCTTTTTATAATGAATTTAAGTACGGAGGGACCTCTCTAAATGCACCTCCTCGGGACCATAGTAAAAAATTTCAAAAATATGCACTTAGAAAGGGAGTGATTTATAGAAAACAAATATATAGTGCTATTATAAGCCAGGGCCATACTGTGTATTTATAGAGATTTTATCTATAGGGTGCATTTAAAGAGATCTCTTTATATTATTTTGCCTATTTTGATACTAGTGTATAGGTTGCAATAAGTTACAATTAAATATATATAATTATTTTATTTTAAATTAAAAATTTTATTTGTATACTATATAGTGTATATATACTAGAGTTGTGGCCCAAACTTTTTTTTAATTTATAATATTAGACTTATATCTACTTTACAAAAAAACTTTAAAAACAAAAGAAAAAAAAAAAAGTTTTTCAAAAATAGGAAAGATATAGTATGGGACAGTATAACCCAACAAACTAAATAAACTTTTTTTAAAAAATTTACTAGTAATCCAAATTTAATTTTACTAAAAAATTTTTTAGCCAAAAAGAAGTTATTTGTTATAATTACAATTTGGCTAAATTAGTTTTTTAAATTATATATTTAAATTAAGAGTTGTTGCAATTTAAAGTTTATATGCAAATAAAAATTTGGCCACTATTAATAAAAAAAAATTAAATTAATTCTTTTATATTATAATATTATCCAATAATATTGCTTGTTTTTATATAACATATATTCAAATTTGGTCACTTTTATTAAAAAGTTGTTGGGACTTGCTGTTCCATACTGTACTACAACAAAAATCAAAATAACAATCAAAAGAAAAAAAAAAAAAAAAAAGTAGGAAAAAAAAAAAACAATCTATAATAAATATATTATTATAACCTGTGCTAGATAAGTATAAAAATTATATAACAAATACAACTTTGTATATTCTTATTGTAAACCTTTGCCTTATTGTTTGTTACTTTCTAACTTATGACCAACTTCAAATACTTCTTTAATCTAAGATCCTGATTTTTGTTATATAAAGTAGTATCATATTTGCAGATAAACAAGACATGTAGTTGCAATTTATTAATCTTTTGAAGAGAGTAAACCAAATCTCACTTTTTTTCAAAAATTTTGAAAACAGAAAAACAATAGAAGATAAAAAGTAGAAACTATTTGTACAAATTTAAAGAGTGTTTTAATTTTTTTTATAAAATATACTCGCAACTTGTATTTACTTAGAGTAGCACAAATACTTAAATATACTATAGTAAGTAATAAATTTAAACTTATTGGCAAATAGCATATAAGAACTATTTCTAAACAGTAAATACTATTCTGTGCTATAGTAAGTAATAAACTCTAAACCTGTTAGCAGATAGTATAGTATATGAGAACTATCTCTAAATTTATAGTTTTCCATTTTATTTTTTTTTTTGTTTTTACTAAATATTGTTGTATTTTATTAAAAAATTTATTTGAAAATTTTTGGTACAAGTGATTGTCAAAAAGTAATTTAAAAAAAAAATATTAATAAAAAAAATAAATAAACCAAAGTCAAAGCTCACGCAGGTGATATATTAAATGATTTAGCAAATAAGGTAGCAAAGAAAGGCTCTAATGAAATAGAAATAACAAACATTGGTATAAATGAAACCCAGGGTATAATTCTTAGACCAATTTGGAAGAATAATGCAATAGAAGCTCCAATCTGCAGCTTTGTCAAAAATATTACTTACACATTTCACAAGGTTGAATAGTTATTTGCAAACAATACCAAAGATACAATCCACTAGCATAGACCTATAAAACGGAATTGAAAAATCTTTAAGAGCCTGTGGAATAAAGAAAAGAAGGAAAAAGGAAAGACCTTCAAATCCAACAAAAGATGGAGCTTTAGGCTCAAAAGCTTAAATAGATTGCTTTCTACACTTAATATCTGTAAAAGAAATTGTCAAGATCTTTACCCATCAGCTATATGTAAAAAGTGTGGACAAGAGGAAGAAGACTTTGACCACCTATCCACTTGCGAGACTGATGTAATGAAGTGGGTGAATAAAGAGCAAGATATAGTGAAAGAAATATGGAACAATCTAGATACACATATAAAAAAGAAGCTCTCTCCCGTTATCTTGTGCCAAGTCTTTATGGGTAAAGAAAAAGAAGAAAATCTACAGAAAAGAAAGAAATGGCAAGAAGGCTGATTGAGTCAGAAGTGTTAACCATACTCCAATCATTGAATATTCCTAAGCGAAGCACAGAGGCAATAATATTGGAATGATGGAACAAGTGGCACTCATTCTTCCAAGATATAATCTGGTTACAAAGATGCGACGTAGTAGCAAACTGGGAAAAGAAGCTGCATATTGAGCCCAAGAAAAAAAGGAAAAAGAAAAACACCCCAAAGGGCCTCAAATCTGGAAGAAAAAGAGGGAAAGAACCAGAAGATCCACCATCTACCAGTATAAAGAAAGATATAAAGGAAAAGAACAGATTAAGGTGGTGGAATAAGTTCAAAGAAGGAGTAGATATAATAATAAAAGAAGTAAATAGATGGATATGGACTGGCAAGTGGTCCAGTTGGAATAAAAACTAAATAGATCATGATAGGCTATAGATCCTGGCCAATGAACTGTGTATTCGATATCTGCAGTAGATAGAGAAGAAGCAGAGAGGCTATTTCTACTTTGGCAGGTTGCACATAGGTGCTATAGGCAACCAGGTGAGCTACACTTTAGGTTTAAAAGTAGCATAGCTATAAATAGAAATCACATTTTAATGAAAATATAAAATCTATATTAAAATAAAGTTGTGACATGATCGTCAAAAAAAAAAAATAAATAAAAAAATAAATAAATAAAAAAACAAAAACAAAAAAACATATAATAGATTAGAAGACTAGTTTAATATAAAAAACTAAACTATTATAATCTGTATTAGGCTCAAAAAAATTATACAGTATAACAAATACAATATTTATATTATATCTCAAATATAAAACTTTACTTTAATTGATAATTCTCTAATTAACTAAAAAATAAACATAGTATAACATAACTCAGTTTACTATATAAATTTAATATAGGCTGAATATAAAACCACAAAGATAAGTTCTACAATTTTCAATTAATTGATATAATTAATTAGCTTAGTACAAAAAAAAGTTTATCTTAAAGCAATTTTATATTTAGCCTATATTAGATTTATATAGTAAACTAAGTTATGTTTTACTATGTTTATTCTTCAGTTGACTAGAGAATTATTAATTAATATATATTTCTCTTTTTGGCTATATAACTACCTTCAAGTATTTTTCTCTTTCTGGTTATATAACTGCCTTCAAGTATTTTTTTAACTAAAGATCCCAATTCTAGTTATATAGAGTAGCACTATATTAGAGTAGATAATTTTTTATATTTTACAGAATATCACAAAAATCACAGAATTAGGTTGTAAGTACAGAATATATTACAGGTAATACAAAATTTTTATAAAATATATAGTTATTATAGTAGATAATAAGAATTTTTTTTATATAAATGTAATAATAACACCAATATTGGGAAAATTAAATAAGTGCAAATTTGCAAAAATCTATATATTTTGCAGATTTTTGAAAAATTGTTGTATAAAATCTGCCAAATTTTTTAGAATTTGAAGTTTTACACAGAATTGCATCTAATTTCTGCATTTATAGCATCAAATTTGTAGTTTTGCGCAGATTTTCATTTAATTTATTATTTAATTTTTTTTGCAAATTTGCACAGAACTTCAATAAAAAAAATTTCCTGATGAATAATAATGCAAAAATAATGCTAAAATATTTCAAGTTAGATATTTTTATAAAAAAATAATACTAGAATAAATCAAGTTTGTTATTGTTATCAAAATAGTGTTAATACTAAAAGAGATAAATATTAATATAAATCAATTAAGTTGGCTATTATTATTGAAATAGAATTGTGTTAAAGTAATAAAAAATTGGAGTAAGTTAAATTTTTTATTTTTGCTATTTTACTATAAAAAATACTTATTCAAAACATTTTTTAAACATGTTATAGCTTTTATATTAACTATTATTATCAAAATAGAATTGTATTAAAGTGAAAAATATTCAAGAAATTGGGGTATATCAGATAGTTTTTTTTTGTTTTTACTATAAGAAAGTACTTATTTAAAACATTTTCTAAACATGATATAGTTTTTATACAAAAATATATAATGATAACTAATAGCCTCTAACAAAATTATAAGAATTTGAAGTTGTAAAAAAATATAAATTACTTGTTATAAATAGTAATTTTTTTATTTGAAAAACTTTTTTGTTATTTTTTTTTATTATCTTTTTTTTGTAATAAAATAGTCTAAATTTTTTGTTATAGCTTATACAAAAGTTAAAGAAAACCAGACAAATTTCATGTTGAGAATAAGATTCTATTTTGTAATTTCTGTAATTATTTAATAGATTAGACATGAAAATCAACTGTTGATAATTATCTCAAAAGTAATATATATATGTTTTTAAAAAGATCTTTTATAAAAATAAACAAAAAAATTGTTAGCAAACAATTAACTTTTTTGTTGCTAAATTAAAAAAAAAAATTATATACAGTATAACTTAGTTAAGACTTTTATAATAGCAAATATTCTGCTAGAAAAAGTTAATTCATTACTTCTATTTTTTAAAAAAATTGTGAAAAGGTAGTGCAATCTTTCAAGCAACAACATTGTATTAATTATATTTATTTCATATTTTTTTAAATATTTAAAATCTCTTAAAACTTTTTTTTTTGACCTTTTTGGCCTAAGAACCTTTTATTAAAGTATAGACAATGTTTTATAATATAATTACAATAAGAATATATCAAACTACACATCCACTTTTGGTGTCTAATTTAAATAGTCTACCTGAAGCATTAGTGCTATGCTAAGAGTCTTATACTATTTGCTGTGCCTGTATCCCAACTACAGAAATACCTATTTTAAACTCTCTAATTCTAACTACTATCGTCAGCCCTCTAACCTGGAGTGTTCTTTACTATTCATACATAGATTTTGGGTTTACCTTTTGTAGATTTTGTACTCTACCTTAAAACTTACTAACCACAATTTAAAAATAAATCTCTATTTTAAAACTTACTAACCATTTATCCTCAAGGTAAATTTAATAGAGTAATACATGTTTTATATATATATTCACCTGCATGTTTCTATAACTTTTTTCTAATTAGTATATATTGACTTGCCATTTTGTATATATATCTCATACCATCTTTTGGGGTGCAACTGTTTTATGGCTGTTTTTCAAGTACCAACCTTCCTAACTAGGTATTCATTATATACTCATTGCCTTTATTCAGTTCACAATAACTCCAGTACCAATATTTGACTCATTTTTTTATTCAAATTCTTTATAGATTCCTTCTCTAGAGTGTCTGGCATAGGTAAAAAATTTGGCATGCTATGTGGCATGCTATTCACTAAAATTTGTAACTGGCATGCCGCTACAGGTTTTAATTATATATTACACAAACTATATCTTTTATTAAAGATCAATTTTAGTAATAGCATATATATTCTTACCTAATTAATAAACAATCTAATAGATTATTATCTTTATTAATAAAAAAAGGTTTTTTTTTATACATTCTTACTATCTTATAAGTTACTACTTTTATCTTTATAACTTTACTTTATTTATATCTATTTAAATTGTTTAAGATACAACTTGTATAAATTAACATACCTAGTAATTTAATAGGTGATTCACCAGTCACCTGAACAAAAAATTTTTTTTTATATATATAAATTTTACTATAAGTGCAAATATATAGCATCTCTATCTAAAACTTTTTTTTATACTAAGTAAATTACTTTTCAGCTTCTAACAAAAGTTGTAGAGCTTATCAAAATATATTTAATACTGTAAAGATATTAAAATTGGCCTAGTAGTCTTGAGAAATCTTTAAAAAACTTCTTTTTTACATATAAATTTTTTTAAAAAAAATTAATTTTTTTTAAAAAAATGTTTTATAAATATTTTTTTTTTTTTAAAGATTTCTCAAGAACTATTTGACCGATT
>CAJVPY010003424.1:0-14146 GCA_910591965.1 Dentiscutata erythropus | reverse complement strand
TAAAAATGGGAGAATCTACAATTTTATCCAGGGCAATGTATGCAGCGCTGTACGATAATTAAAGGGTTTGTCTAAAACTATGCGGCTTACGCAAATTTATATTAACAATTAGCGTCATTAACGTTAATGGTCTCGACGAAAGATTAATTAATAATTTATATCAAAATTTTCACAGATAGTCAGCAAGAAATTTTTCTTTACAAAAATTGACTAAACTGCTAAACGGATAAAAATTCAATAGTAGTTTAGCCAAACTATAAAATTTAATCGATAAGGTTATTGCATTGTTATTTCACATAATTTATTTTTGATCAGTTTAACTTTGTAACTTTCTTTAATTCGCTAACACTGTTATTCATGTTAAGTGAAAAGGCAACTAAGTTAAAGCATCTTAACAATAGCGATAGTAATTTGTATAAAGAAAAATATTATATTAAATTCATATACTGTAAGTTAAAAAAATATTATATTACTGTAAATTAACGTAAGCTAATGCAATAGGGATTACTGTTAAGATCAGTCTTAGTGTTGATTTGCATCCTCCACTTTTAACAAAATTTTTTCCATTAACATTACCGGTATTGTTATCTTTACTATTACTGTTGTTTTTACTATTATTATCATTGTTAATACTATTGTGGTTTTGGTTTCCTCCAATATCAGGGCTGTTATTGGTATTTGTACTGCTGTTAGTGATGTTTGTATTGTTGCCATTGGTTGTTGGACTATTACTTTTGATCGTTGTACTGTTGCCATTGCTTTTTGTACTGTTATCATTATCTTTTCCATTAATCTCCCCATTACTAGTATTGTTTTTTTTACTGCTATTAGAGCTGCTATAGGTACTGGAGCTAGAACTACCACTGTATATTGTGGATTTGTGACACAAGTTATCATCGCCACAAGTTTGGCCTATCTCACAACAACCGCTACCGCAATTTATATCAGCGAGAGAACAAAGGACATCACATTTATTATCAGATAAACAAGTCGTTCCAGTGGGACAACATGCATAAGAATTTGAACACTCAGAATATCCGGTCGGGCAATAGAATATAACAGCTCTTTCCGCAAAGGATGATTGATTAACAATCTGATCAGGAGGGATTCCAACAAGCCATCTATCGGTGGCAGAAACAGAAGAGATTACAAAAGCAAGAATAATTATTAAGATATTATTCATGATAGCTTTAGATTGATTTATAAGAAATTGTCAAGTTCTCTGGTAAATAATTTTATTTCGTTTAGGTGTTAATTACTTTGTAGCAGTTTACACGCTTTCTGCTATGAAGAACATCCTGGCTTTATATTAAATTTCCAATAACATCTAGAATTCTTTTTTTTAAAAAAATTCTTTGTGGCAAATGCTTTCAATCAGATACATTTGCATATCGTCATACTTTTTAATGAATGTAGCTACAGTAATCTGTAATTTAAATTTCCTGTCTGAACTTTTTTACGTCTCACAAATTAAATAGATGTATTAAAAAAAAAAAAAGGAGAGAAGTAACAAAAGATTTTGGAAAAAGAAAGGAAATGAAGCGATTCTCCTTCGGATTCTCATAAGAAAAATTATCTTAATTTTGTTACGTGTAACAGTACAAATAAATAACTTTATTAATTACATATGCACGTTATGATCGTATACATGCTTAATGTCGATTACCCTTTATTTATTTCTAAAAAAAGTTGCTTTCAAAGAATCGATAAATGCAACCATTGTCGGTATTACAAGCATCAGCTCATGATGAAATACCTCTTCTTTCGCGTGTAGCATTAGTTGCATGCTTGTTCAACTTGGGTGGTAGTTTATATTGAGGCGGTATTCATAACTGTCTCACACATGAACAAACTTATGCTTTATCATTAAACAGAATTCCATGGCCTTAATAAATTTATTTGGAATATTTCATTACTCTTTGTATTTTACACAACAGATATCTGTTACAGTAGATTAAAATTATTTATGAATGTAATTGTTGTTAATAATTAATTAATCACATATTTAACTGCTACTATATTAGTAAGGATCCATATCCTTTCACCAACAGTCATTTTATAGATACCTTTAGTTTACAACCAATTAATTCACGGATAATAAACAATCAATTCACAGCTTTATGAACAGTTTATTTCACCGACAGCTCATTTCACTGAAAGTTCATTCCACATAGACTATAACTTGCCTTAACCTTAACCTAAATTTAACCTAATCTTAGTGGAATTATTTTATCGGTGAAATGAATTATCGATAAGATGAATCTGTTTGTAAATAAACCGTCTGTGAAATAGTTTTCTTTAAAATAAGCGTCCATAAATTAATTAATGTCTTGAAGTAAGATGTTTGTGAAGTGATTCTCTATGAAGTGAGCAGCGCTGTTGTATAAATTATCAGCTATGTGGCAATATACTTGAAATATCTTATGTTTTGTATATTGCTAAAGATAAATTCTATCTAAAAAAATAAGGCTTTTCAATAAATTTTGAAAGGTGAACCCGATTTTTATATTTTATAATTTCCATATTTTCATACTATTGTCCTAGTTTTTTTATAACAAATTACGGAGGTTTCAATTTGCATCATACAAAACTTATCAGTTTAGCTTGGTCTTACAATAAAAGTAACGTAACTTGTCTGGTGAAGATGAATTTAAATTAAACAAATAAAAATCTATAAAACTTATTTATAAACTTTTTTAAGATTTTTTATATCATTTTTAAAGATAAAAATAAATATAATATAATAATCAAAATTGGTTAATTAAATATTTATCTTTTAAATTATTTCATTAATATTATAAAAATGAATTATTGAATTGTATTATTACTTAGTTATACAGTATATATTATTTTGATTTTAATAATAAAAGTTTAAATATAGATTTTTATTAAATTAAAAAATCTCTCACATGTTTATTTAACGGGTCATGCACTACAAATGAACTAGTCAGAATTGTGCGTCAATAAGCTAATAACTGGCGTAGTGTGATTAAGATTATTAATAATTTATGTGAGCATAAATTTATTGTTATTGATTTAACTGTACCTCGCTAGCATCCACATAGAATACGGGTTGGTTGGGACCAAGTTTCGGAAAAAAGTACTCCAGCTAATGAGTAGAATCCGATTTCATAGATGCCAAAATTTCCTGCCTCTGCATCTTCAGATCCTCAACTTCACATTGTAATTTTTTATTTGCATTAACCCGCTCTCTATTTTCTATGTCTCGCATAAACTTCTCAGAAGTTCTTTTATTATAATCAAGCAGGTGTTAATATAATACTTTAAACTCGTTTATAACCCGTGATTATTTTTCTTCCTCTGATCGCAGATGATATTCTCAGTTTGAACCTCCTTGCAAATCAATAAAAATGACTAAGGATTAACAGATAGTCTCTTTCGAGACCCGCATACACATCCGCGAAATAATGATTTCCGGAAAAAATATCCATACCCGAATATTATTTTATTAATATGATCATGTTTTTCGTGATACTTGTGACGCATATAAAAAGTTTTTTATTATTACGTTCTGTAACTGCTTCTCTTCCAATTTCGCGACTCTTCCTCTAAGCTCAGCATTCCCGAATTTTTTTCTCATAAATATTCAAAAAAAAAAAAAAGATAAACAGTTCCTTATCTGTAAAATTCAACCAAAAAAGAGGCCTTGGCCACGGAGTATATTTTCTGAACTGTAATTTTTTCTGGACACGAGCGCGGGGCCATAAGCCTGGCATATTCTTCTCTAAGTAAGTCAAACTCGTATTTCATAATACTTTTTATACAAGCATCTAAAATTGTCTTTTAGAACGAAGTATATATGCGATTCGTACATCGCACAGCCCCTTATTCTAAGGCATAGATTTATTCAAACTGCGTTAGTATCTCCCTCAATAAAGTAAGCACTATTATGCATATGATATCGGCATTAAAAACAAAAGCGGTAAACTTTACTCGAAAGCTTTATTATACTAAAAAAATTCAGTTAAAAATACATATTTTCTAATGGTAATAAGGAAGCTGCACAGCAAGCTCAGATAGATGATGAAAAAATAATATCATGCAATTACAATGAGAAATACAATATTGTGAAAAGAAAATTAAGTTTCAAAAATGTCATATTTTTTAATATATCAATCCGGTTGTCATCTACTGCATCTAACATCTCTTTCCATAGTGCATGACCATTCAGTTCATTATGCCAGTAATCTTTGATAGCCTGTGCACTTGATAATGCTAGATCGGGCTTCTTCAGTGGATTTCACAAAACATACATTATGCGTACAAAAGAATGTAAATCATCTGCCGGTTTTGGAATATAACTTTCTATATCATTGTCTAAGATAGACGGTGAAGCATATGTTGTGGTTCCTTTGTACAGCATTCCATTGTTATTGGTGTGGATTTCTGGAAATATAGAACAATCCTTCCAAGATCTTTATCAATTATACAACTCTCATTATATTAGGATTATAGATTACCAACCCCAATCAACAAGCACAGTGAATTATTTTCAGTATCTAGCATGATGTTTGAAGGAAGAACATCTCGGTGATAAAGACCATATGAATGAATATGCTTCAAAAGTTTTAGAAGCTCTTTGCAATGTTGAGCCTGAAAATTGTTAATAAAATTATTGCTAAATTGTTTGCAAACTGGCTGAATAACCCAATGATTATCGTCACTTACAATAAGCATTGAACATTCGTAAAATTACGCTTTTTCAATCCTCTCAACATTTCTGCTTCATGCTTCAAATTATTAACATCAGAAGGTATTTTTATAGCAGCTGGACTACCATTCCAGTTGATTTTATATACTTTTGCGGATGTGCCCTTGTCTAGAAATCCCTCTAGGCGTATTTTAATAGTTTTTGTGCGAGTTGAAGTGACTGGAATAACTAAGTCAACGCTTGTAGGTCCATATAGTCTGAATTTCGATAAATCAATGTATGAAAAGATGTAATTCTGTTATGAAATCTGTATGATATTCTTGATACTGACTAGTGTTCCTATCAAGGCTATGACTAGAGATGGGTTTCATGCGTGCGAATGATTCCTCAATTGTGCGCATTAATGCGCATGATTCGGAATCATGCGCATTTTATCCCAACTAAATTTTATATAGAAAAATTAAAGTATATTTAATTTAGGCCAAGGTGTATAATTCCAGGCAAAATTAAGAAATAGGAATACAGAAGGTTTGAAAAATTCCGAAAAGAAAATAGATGAACATAATTATGAGAAGGGTCGGGGAAAAATTTTTGCCAAATATCCTATATTTTCCGGAGGGAAAATATAAAATCAAAAAAATTATATCATGCGATATCATGCGCATTTTATGTAACGTGCGCATTAATGCGCATTCATGTGCATGTTATTATAAAATGCGCATTTTTCCTATCCCTAGCTATGACATATAAGTACGTTCCATCTGATAAAAATATTGCAAAGAATCTGTGTAATAGTTTTGTTCAATAAGAATATGAAGATAGTCTACCAATTGTCCCTTTTCCTCCAATATTTCTCCTGTGCTTCTTTAACTCCAGGATCGTTTGGACAACTATGGTATTAAAAACATCATTTGATATGTCATCAGTATTAAAATACTGATATCCGGTTTGTATCCATCGAGATATGAAGTGTCATTTGTTTCCTTAAAAACCATTTTATTATAACAATTTGAGCTCAAGTGAGTCATCACTTCTTTAAACCATTCTTGAACTTGTTTCTCTGTCATTGCTTGAGTCGTTGGGTTGTTTTGTATATATGTAGCTACGGGATTGGGGAGAGATCCAAGGTAGGAATTAGTCTCAACGAGGAAGTAATTATATTGAACCTGTTCAAAAACAATGTAAACTTTAGCGTGCGTTACGGAGCCTAGCACAGGTTGAATCAATGAATGACGGGTACATATCGGGAGACAAATCTCCCCATTATTCTAACATAGATCCGCCAAATAACTGTAGCATATCGGTAGCATATTGGTAGCATATAGGTTAGATATCGGGAGGTAGATCGATAATAGTAATATACTGGGACATCCCGGTATCTTACTATTTGGACTAAGAGTAAGATACCGGGATGTCCCAATATGTTACTGTTATGTTGCCATTATCGATATATCTAACCTATATACTACCAATATGCTACCGATATACTACAGTTATTTGGCGGATCTATGGTAGAATAATGGGTACATATCAGGAGATTTGTCTCCCGATATGTACCCGTTATTCATTGATTCAACCTGTGTAGAGTGTGCAGAATATAGGATTAATGAAAGAAGGTGAGAGGCTTTGCATCTCGGCAGCCTTACTTGGCAACTTAGGCTCGCGATTTTCAATTCGAATCAGTACACCCAAACTTCTTTTTCATAATTTCAGAGTTAGCTTCATAGTTACTGAGTTTTCTTTTACAACTTGCACTATTTCTGAAAGGATTGATGTATTTACACCGACGGGTCCACCTGACACATTCTAGAACAATTCTTATGAATATACTTTCGAAATCACAATACTTTTACAATAAAATACATACCGTTTGTCCAAAGCCATATGTGAGATTCTCAACAGAAGTAGATTGGAGAGTGGCTATCGGAAGAATAAAAGAGTTAAGCCAAGACACGTTCACTCACGTTGACTATTTTATTGTGACTCATTTACCAGCAACGAGTTGTTCTACGATAACGCGAATGTGTTTTTTGAGCGGGTTTGACGATAAGAGGCAGGAAAGAAAAGCACAAGAACAAGTAAGTATTCGGTATTATTGTCGAACGTTGTTTCCTTGAACTCCATGGATTGTGTTGCCAACTTTTGTGTTGCGATTTTAAACCATCAGGAGTGTTACTCTCCAACTAATTTCCTCAAAACAAACATTTGTTTTGATCGTGTTATATTACACCTGATCTTGAAATCTGGTTAGTGATTTAAGCCGGCTATGGCAGCCGCGGCTAAGCTGGCTTAGCCGGCTAAGCCAGCCAATGTAATACGGCTGGCTAATGCGGCTAAAGATGATATGATTTAGTATATAGTAGGATTCCGGTAAATTCCGAAAAGGAAATAAATGAACATAAAATACAAGCTAAATTTACCGAAAATTTCCGGAAGTATGGTATTTAGCCAGCCGACTAAAACCTTACGGCTTAAATCACTAAATCTGGTGATCAATGTTATAATTCAAAAAATTTTTATTGGCACAAATGCAAAAAAATGTGCACAAAAAAAAAATTTATACGCGCGTTATATATACGGAGAGCGATATTATACGTCTATGTATGCTACACCTACTGCGCGAACCCAATTTAAATCACTGCTGGTGATGATCAAAAAATTAGGCCGGAATTACTCATAATTTTACTAATGAAATCGCAGCTGCCCATTAAGTGAAATTGTTCCTGGGCCAATTTTACATAATAAGGGCTTATTTTTTAAAAGAATAAATCTAACTATAACCAGTGGTGATCATCACCAGGGTGCTTAAATCTCGAAAACGTACTAAGTAAACAGAGAACTGAAATTGGGACCTTGTATCTAATCAATATGTCTTAAAGCTGCACCTAACCCTAAATATATCTAGGGATGGTGATGAGCACCATGGGTCATTTTGATTATATTTCTTTTTAAAAATTTCTATTTTTATAATGAAAAAAATCAAAAAGTCAATTCCGGCCGGAAATTAGTAAACAATTATGTAATGCGGGCCAAAATTTTGAAGATCCTCGGCCGTTAGCCAATCAAAACCGAGGATCTGCCCGGCATTTTTGTGCTAAGGAAATCTGCGCCACAAACTTGACATTCAAGCAGTGCGACACTATTAAAGGGTTCAAAGGGTTTCAAAAAAAAAAAAAAACGTAAAAAAAAATGAAGACATTAGTAAAAAAAAATCAAAATACGAGCAAGGTGGAGAGCAAAATAGAGAAAAGGTCCGAAAGCTTGAGGGTTTGGAAGGTTTTCGGTATTTCAGAGGTTTCGGATTTTGGGCGAAACCGAAACTCCAGGGCCGAAACGTTTCGGACTTTGGTGGGAGGTTTAGGCCGAAACACTGGATGGCACTCATATATTATTATGGGTAAATGTGATAAAGCATTTGAAGATTTAACTAGATTGCTAGATATTGGACTAGCTAATACAATAGCATTTCAGTAATATATCGAGGAGAAATTAATTATAGAATGAAAAGGTACTCTGAATCAATTGCTGACTTGAAGAAATTATTAGAAATTAAACCAAAAGACATATTGACAAAGAAAGCTTATGTTAAGGGATTGTAAATACAATATACATTTGTAAATTCAGTAGCTTAAAAAGGTTAGAAGATAATTTGATCGCTACTTATGTAACGTAAGTGCAGTAATCGAAATTTTTACGGCAAATCACTATACAAATCACGATAAATCCATTACAAAGATAGTATAACCCTATCTAAAACACTTACACAACCACAATAGTCGGTAAGTACAGTAATCGAACTTTTTACAGCAAACCACTATACAAATCACTATAAGTCCATTACAAAACTAACATAACCATATCTAAATCATTTATGCAGCACAATGGTCGGTAAGTACAGAAACCGTGAATTTTTTATAGCAATCCGCTACTCAAATATGATAATTCTAATACAATAAATAATTGTCCTATGATACGTAGACGGTATAAATTATTTATTAATTATATTTATTATATTTATTGTTTTCAGCATTCTATTAAGATTTGAAATAGTTGGACAAGTATTGATCAACAAGCACAACTTAATGCAAAGTTTTTTTAAAGACATTATTGAATGGATACCCTTTAGCAAATTCGCAAATATAAAGTATCTTGCTAAAGGAGGCTTTGTACTGTTTTTAAGTCAGTAAGGATATATTACGGAATTTGATCTGCAGAAGAATGAGTTGGAGAGAAAGCCGCAAATATATGTTTGTTTAAAAATTTTGATAATTCTAAAGATATAAAACGCAAATTTTTTGAAGTACATACGAATCTCAAATTATTAAAGTGTAGCAATCTAATTAATATTTTAGGTTGAAATCAACACAAACATGGGGACGATTCAGCAATTGCGATTTATGGAATAACTAAGAACCCAAAAGATGTTACGTGATGGTTATGGAGTATATTAAGCAGGAAAGCTCCGAAAATTGTTAGATAGTAAATTTGATGAATTAGATGGGCTTCTAAAATAGCTAACCTATATTATATAGCCAGTGTTAGCAAAATATGGAAATGGACAATATAGCCATTGAACATGGACATTTATGGACTATGTCCATATTGTCTATATTTTCTATTGGACATAAGGCATTTAGTCCAAATCAATCATGTAAGCTTGCTATTCCAAAGTTTTCCGGATTGAATAAGAAAGGTCGAGGCCAAAATTAGGATAAATGTCCAAAATATTTGGCAAAGAAGATATGGACATGATACTATTTGGATTAATCCATGCCCATATTTGTCCAAGTCCAAATAAAATTTTTATTGTACATAACCCAAATGCCAGCACTGGTATATTCTATAATAACAAGCCAATTTATAAGTTATTCTCATTTTAGCGAAGTGATTCATTATACTAATATTTAATTTAAAAAATTTATTTTATCGAAGATTTATTAATAAGTCACTATTTTGAAGTATTTAAACAGGCCAGTTTTGAGACTAACATCATTTTTCAGTCTTTATATCGAGAGTTCACATAACAAATAATTACGACATTAGTCAATATTACAGCATAATCGAAATATAATTAATTTGTGTATCAAAATATTAGGATAGAATTTAATATAAGCAAATCAGTGTAGTTTTTTTTTTTTTTATTTGTTACTTATTTATCAATAATAACAAAGGTTGGGATTCTTAGATGAATTCTTATAATCTTCACTCTAACACCAGCCCTAACTTTGTTAAAAATGCTTACCATTCCTCACGATCATTTAAAACGAACGCATTGGTTTTAATTTCTAGTGTTTTGGATAAATCAGATAGAGCACTTCTATACATTGTCAACATATAAAGAGTTATTCCACGTTGCCTTAATGTAAACACATTGTCTGGATCAAGTTCTAGTGATTTATTGAAGTCAAAAAGTGATCGATCATATTTGTATAACATACGAAGAGTTACTCCACGATTATTTAATGAAAACACATTATTTGGTTCAATTTCTAATGAATTGTTTAAATCAATAAGCGCATCTTCATATCTGTTCATAAGTAAGTAGGTCACACCACGATTACTTAATGAAAATGCACTTCTTTGTTCAATTTTTAATGATTCATTTAAATCTGCAAGTGCCTCTTCAAATCTATTCATCAATCGATAAATTTCTCCACGACTACTTAATATGAATGTATTCTTTGGTTCAATTTCTGCTAATCTATTTAAATCTGCAAGTGCTTCATCGTATTTTTTTATCATTCGAAAAGTTACACTACGATTAATTAATGCAAATGTATTATTTGGTTCAAGTTTTATCGAATTGATCAAATCCATAAGTGAGAATGAATATTTTTCCATCATTCGATAAGTTGCACCACGATTGCTCAATGTAACTGCATTATTTGGATTAACTTCTAATGATTTGTCTAAATCTAAAAGTGCTTCATCATACTTCTCCATAATTCGAAAGACTACTCCTCGGTTACTTAATGCAAATGCATCGTTCGGTTCAATAGCTAATGATTTATTAAAATCTACAAGAGCTTTTTTATAATCACCAATTATTCGATAAATTTCACCACGAATATTTAATGCTAATGCATTACCTGGTTCGAATTCCAAAGATTTTGATAAATCTATGAGCGCATCATCGTATTTGTTCATCATTCGATAAGTTTTACCACGAATTCTTAGTGCAAATGCATCATCTTGTTTAATAACTAGTGATTTATTTAAATCTGAAAGAGCATTTTCATATTTGTTCATCATTAGATAAGTTTCTCCACGATTAACTAATGTAAACGTATCATTTGGTTCAACCTCTAATGATTTATTGAAATCCACTAAAGATTCATTATATCTTTTCATAAATTGATAGAGCTCACCACGATTACTTAATAAGTATGCATTATTTGGTTTAATTTTCAATGATTTATTTAAATCCAAAAGTGCATCATCATATCTTTTCATTAATTTATAAATTTCACCACGGTTACTTAATGCAAGAACATTGTTTGGTTGAATCATTAATGAACAATTTAAATCTAAAAGTGCATCATCATATCTTTTCATAATTCGATAAACTTCACCACGATTACTTAATGCATATGCGTTGTCAGGATTAATTTCTAGTGATTTATTTAAATCTTCTAGCGCATCATCGTATTTTTTCATCATTCTATAAATTTCACCACGATTCCTTAATGCAAATGCATCATTTGGCTCAATATTTAATGAATTGTCTAAATCTAAAAGTGATTCAACATATTTTTTCTTTATTCGATAAACAGAACCACGGGTACTTAATGTAAAAGCATTATTTGGTTCAATCGCTATAGATTTATTTAAATCTTTTAGGGCATTTTCATATCTTTTCATTTTACGATAAGTTGCTCCACGTATGCTTAGTGCCAATGCATTATTTGGTTCAATTTTTAATAATTTAGTTAAATCTACAAGTGATTCATTATACTTTCCCATTTTATAATAAACTTCGCCACGTAATCTTAATGCAAATACATCATTTGGATCGGTTTTAAGCAGCATATTTAGGCCTACAAGAGATCTTTCAAGTTTTTCCAACAACATATTCAGATGTGCACGTTTTCTTATTGTATCTGGAATGAATTCTTCTTCCTCTTTGGTAATAACATGTGCTCGAATCCATGTGTGTCTTTTGTCTAGATTTTTTAGTTCTACTCCAAAAAGTGGAAATGAACAAAATTGAACTACTAAATTATCAATATCAGCATCGTCATCCCAAACTTTATTAATAGATAGAGGATCTATTGGCTTGTTATTTTTAATCCACATATAATCTATAATTTGTTCAAATGTATATCTTCGAAAATAAAATATATCAATAACATCACGAATAAGAGATGAAGCATAATCTTCAATTTCTTTTCTCTTGGAATATTTAATTATGGTACGGTATTGATCTATCGTATTAATAAGTTGTTTTTTGCTATTATGTATAAACGAATGCTCGTGATTTTCATCTTCACCAAACACCAAGTTTTTAAGAAATAAGTAAATTTGTTGACGTTCTTTTACTGGAATTTCTTTCATTATATTGTCAGACCTTTTAACAGTTAATAAACACAACTTTTTTAATAATAAACCTATTACATTCTTTCCAGGATAAAAATTATCTGCTTCATTAAATTCAAAATATGTATTAACCATATCGATAATTATATCAATTACTAATCGCTTCAAAACTTCTTTGATAAGCTGTGTGGGTCGTTGACTTGATATTTCTGTTTTGCACTTATAATGTTGTAACAATTCTGAAATTCTATTTGAATGCATATAAGCATCATTTTTCAAATCAGTAACAAATATAATGACTTTATTATGAAATTTGTTAATATCATCATGTAACCGAATGAAATCTTTTTTATTATCATAAGGAAATTGATCATTAAATGCATTTTCTAAGGCTGCTTGATAATTCGAAATTCTAATCCTTAATATATGATTCTTTAATGCATTAAATTCTTCTTGATTTTTAATTAACTCGTTTGATATGATACCTCGAGAACAGAGAATTAGAAATGTATTAATAAAGTATTCAAATACTTTAGAGGCGCTTTCTTCCCTGACCATTCTTATGTTTGGTTCGTTACTTTTGTAACAATAACTTCTTTAATGTGTATATATATGTTTTTTTTTTTTATTTACAATAAATGTAGTTTTTTTTTTTTATTTAAAAAAAAAACAATATATGTATGTAAGCTTTAGATGGCAGAATGCGTATTCAAAAACAAATAATATTGGCCTACTGTTTTACAATACCTTTTTTATTTAGTATACAAATATTTTGTAATTGTTTAACAAATAATTAAATTGAATGAGTTTGTGAATCTATTGGCCTCAGTGTTGTACATGGACATATGTCCAAGTAAATTATTGGACATGGACAGTCCATGGACAGTAAACAATGTCCAATGTCCATGGATAGTCCACGTCCATGTCCATTGACAACACTGAAATTGGCCTATCTATTATCACAGTAGTAGACCTCATACCCCATTAAATATTGACTTATGTCATTTTATAGATGCGCTTGTGTAGTATGCATGCAGTTGACCAATTACTGAAAAACGTGATAATGTATACTTGGTAAACCCATTAGTATTAATTTTTCAATTAAAATTTATTGTGCGAATATCGCACAATTTATAACTTTATTCTATGCGATAAATAAAGAACTGTACGCAATTTCTGCTGTAACCATGCATACGTACTATTTATATATGTATGCCACACAAAGATTACGCAAAATTTTGATTCTGTGTGCTGCGCATAGTCCGCACAGTAAGAATAATCACTGATTGTTATGTATATTCACAATAAAGGGTTATTATTAGATAAACTATACATACTAATGTCAAAGAACATTAACACTATTATTAAGCGAAGCGATGTAAAAGTTATTTTGATAGATTTCATATAAAATATCAAAAGCAGCTAACATTATGTTTAAATAGTACTATACCTGGCACTGTAGAACCCTAGTTTTGAATCAGTTTCATGTTTATATCTGATCTGATATGAGAGTTTAACCGAATTACATAGTTTGTGCTCAAAATTTAAGGTATCATATTAGTGTTACATACTATATTTATCGGAAACAGCCATTCTAGCGCTAGTAAAACAAACAACACCGAATTTGTCTCACATAGTTCTGTTTCTTAGCTATATAACAGCTCAACCCTTTATAATAATATTTCGAAATTAGAAGAATTGAGAAGATACCACTAGCTTTGGTAAAAAAAAAACTGCAAATTTTCACCTCAAACAAATTGGAATAAAATGATGTAAGTCTCTTATTTGCTTTGACAACTCAATATTTATAAATTGACTGACTTGCCAATGAAGTGATAAGGCCGTTTGAAGTTAATTTTTCGGTTAACATCACCCCTCCCCCCTCCCCTTTGGCGTCCCCCGGTAAAATGAACATATAAAAAAGTAAAAATTAAAAAA
>CAJVPY010003423.1:0-14148 GCA_910591965.1 Dentiscutata erythropus | reverse complement strand
ACCCCTTAGATAAAAAGTTATAACCATTTAAAAAATTGAAACACTTCGTGTAACTGTTGAGTATAGATTTCCTGCACCATATTACTAAAAAAGCTCTCTACAAAGATAACCGAGAGAATAATAAGCTTTACAAATTTTGTTTTGGAAGATAGAAATATTCTAGAAAAATGGAAATTAGGTCAGATATATTTAATTCCAAAAGGAAGCTTTTGAGAATACAATCTGAGTTATACAAGACCAATAGTCTTACTAGAAACGTGTAAAAAAGTGATAACGAAAGTAATACAAGTAAGACTCAACAAGGTATTGAGTTGCAATAAGGTGCTAAAAGATGCAAACTTTGTAGGGCTCTTGGGGAAAAGTACATTTGCACCTATACACATTATAAACAATATAATAAAAGAGACAGTAGAAAAAAGAAAAAAACTCTGGATCACTTTTTAAGATATGAAAAAAGCTTTTGATTCAGTTAGTATAATAGCACTTAAAAAAGCATTAGAAAGAATCAAATTTCTACCCAAACTAGCAAATTTTATTACAAACCTTTATGATAAAAGAAAGCTCAGTTTTATAACAGAGTTCGAAAATACTGAGGCTGCTAAAGCAGGAGATAGAATTAACCAAGAAGAAATACTATCTTCTCTGATATAGAGAATCTTCTATAACTCTCTTTTTTGCAAAGCACAAGAAGCAAAATTAGAGTATGAGATACAAAGCAGCAATCCAAAAATAGACAATTATTCTGATATAGAAAAGTTGCGGGTAGGGGTTTTAATATATTGTTACAAAGTAGATTGTAACACAATGTAACAATAGCATAGTGTAGTATAGATTATATTTTATTAATTGTATTATTATATATTAGTTATATTTATTTAGTATTTATTAGTATTAGTTATTATTATATTTTATATATATTAATATTTATTATAGTAGTTATAGAGACTTATTATTTTTTTTTTACTACAAAAAAAAAATCTAAAATTCTTAAAAAACTAGTGTTCTTAAAGGTTGAAACAGACAGAAAAGAAGTCCTTAAGCTCTGTAACTCGGCAGTTGTTATTTAGAGATAGTTTTTATACGCTATTTGCCAACTTCCTCAGAGTTTATCACTCACCACGGGGCCGGGCACTTGTCATTTAGAAATAGTTCTCATATGCTATTTGCCAACAAGCCCAGAGTTTATCACTTATCTGAAAAAATAAGGAGAGTACTTGCACCTTCCTATAAATTCAGTGTATTGAGTAAAAAAAATATACACTTCTTTACTAAACAAAACAAAGTGGTTTTGTCTCTTTTTTTCACCTCCTCACTGCTCTTTCAAAATTTTCTACAAAAGTGAGCAAAACGGTTTACCCCCTCTAAAAGATCGGGATTGTTTACTCCTCCCAAATCTAAACAGTTCTGGCAGACTGCGATCACGTGTCTGTTTTGTTTTGTTTATAGACTATACTGCTTCACGTAATACTGAGGTTGGCCGCTTACATCGTTTAGGAGTCTAGATAATCTAGTTGAAAAATTTACTTAATAAGGCAAAGCTTTACAATAGAGATATACAAATATCATATTTGTTATATAATTTTTTTAGCCTGGCATGGGTTATAGTAGTACCAAAAAAAATAGAATTTTCTGCTGTCCTTTTTGTTTTCTTTTTTTTATAATTTTTTCTTTTATATTCCCTTTTGTATTTGGTTTCTTTTTATATATTCTTCTTTGTTTTTTCTTTTTCTTTTTGTTTTTGTCATTTTCGTTTTATCTGTGTTTTTTGTTTCTTACCTTTATTTGTGCTATACCCTTTTAAAGAAGGAAAAATGTTAAGAAAAAGGCAATCTTGACAAAGCTAGCAATAAGCTTTTAGTGATTTTTTTTGGGGAGTCATCTAGCAAGTTAGATGCCAGAGATGAATGAATTATTGCTGCGGCAGATCGCACTTAGGCACCATTACGAGCAGCCGAGTGAGTCTTTATTGAAGAGTAGAAGAGTAGAAGGCATTGAGTTTATTGCAGGCTTTTTGTTTGGAAACCATGTATTTAGATTATGCACTTCTAATACAATAAAGCAGGATTGCCAAATTAAAAAAAAAAAATATATAGAGACTTATCGGCTAGTTAAATAAGGCACAATAATACTATAGCTAGATACACGAGTACCTCTCAGTACCTGCATATGAGTACTTTTAGTATCTGTACACGAGTACCTCTCAGTACTTGCACATGAGTATCTCTCAGTACCTGCATACAAGTATCTCTCAGTACCTGCACATGAGTATCTCTCAAGTACCTTCACACAGTACCTCTTAGTATCTTCGCATGAGTATCTCTTAGTACCTTTATATGGTTTGGCAGTTATATCGTTATACCTCTTATGTGTAGAAAAGTTATAAAAAGGAAGCCTTTGCCCCTTCTGTTTAAGTTAGAGTTCTCTACCCTCTTATAGAATCTAGCCTTATCTAACTACCTTTACTACCCTTCTTATATTTGTATAGTATAATATTCTCTTTTTAGGATTATTCCTATTGTAAAGAATATTACTGTGAACTTGTTATTAATCTCTATAAACTGTTATTATCTTGAACCATTTGCCTCCTGCTGTGAAGCAAAAGTATACACTTCACATTTACCCTGTATATATTTATAAAGTATATCACTGCACTGAGTGATCTTGTTACTTTGCTATAACAATACCAAGAAAGCTATAGCATTGTAACATTTTAGTGCGATCTTGGCGGAAAGCCAAAACATTTAACCAGAAATCCAAACCCTACCCCACCCCTTCTTAAATATAAACCATCTCTCTTTGATTGAGTTTCTAGCTAACAAGTATAAAATCATAGCAGATTTTATTAGGTCTTCTCTAGGAATTATCTCTCTTGGATTGTCTTTCTTGGATTCCAACTCTTCTTGAAATTATTGCAGAATTGGCTATTTGAAAAAGCAATATTGAAATTAAATTATTAAAGATATAAAACTACTAACCTTATTGTAAAACTTGAAGAGTTTATACTTTACCTCTTGCAAGTAGCTGGCTGATTAAATTAAATTATTATTGTATGCTAAATTAAATTGTATTTGAAATTGTTACCTTGATATCATTACTTGTTATAATTGTTTAAATCTTTTCTTGCATACATATTATTCTTTTTATTATTATATTATTCATTATTTTATTATCTATCTTGTTAATAATTATCTCTAGAAGATAATTTCTTTTTGCAAAATTGTATTACTACTAAACTACTCAAAGTTTATTTTCTTTTATGGGAGATCCTGTAACTAGATTTCATAACCAGAATATTATTAATCACAAAGCCCAACATACAAATTTCTTTGCTCTTGCTTTTGATATACTTCAATATAATGCACCTGATTTATCTTGTTATATTTGCTCTCCACCTCTGTGAACAAGCTCTCATACCCCACTAGGAATTTTTTGGGATTGGTATTCTGATACTTATCATGCTAAATTTCACACTCACAACACCCAAACAAATTTCTTTGCATTAGAAACTACATATAATTCAACTGAAGCCCGAGTTGCTGCCAGAAATATTATTTTTAGTTGCCATTATACTTAAGATATTGGAGACACCAGAGCTATCATTCTTGAATTATTCTGAAAATACACCCATTTTGAAAACATATCTGAAATTCCATTTGCTAATAAAAATCACTATGATAATTATATTAATTTTTCTGACTACAGAAGGATAATTACTGAATCTATTATATATCAAAATTTTCCTCCAACATTAGCTACCCATCATACTCCTCAACTAGAGATTGCTATTACTACCTACACTGACCCTAATATTACTATTGCTAAACTATCTGCTATAAATCCTACTCGACAAATTGCAGAAACTTAAGAACTTTATAGTGGTGATAATAGAATACACAATAATTCACCTTTCCAGCCTTATCAATCTCTATACAGAAGAAATCTCACATTAACTATTCACACCACTGACCAAAGACAGTACCAATATTGACCACTTTATATTTATAGAATTCACCCAAATCGCATTTGAGAAATTTCTTTTGCTAGCACATCTCATACACCTTTTGAATTCCCAACTAAACATATATTAAATCAACAAGCTAGAAATTTTGATTGAGACACTAAAGATCTTTTAAATCAACTTCAATGATTCCCAATACCTGACCATGGATTAGAGGATGAAGCTTCAGAAACTACTACTATTTACAACCAAGAAGAAAATTTTAATTAGGAGAAAAATTCTGAACAAAGAGAAAATTTAATACATGATAAAGAAAACTCTAAACAAGGAGAAAACCTAGTATGTAAAAAAGAAAACCTTGAACCAGAAGATGAACCTGACCAAGAACTTGATAATAATAAAGAACCTATTGAAAATGAAGAAACAATGAATGATACTGCCAATGCCATAACTTGCTTTATTGAAACAATGGAAAAAGGAGGAGCAGGTGAAAAAAATTTGATCAAAGTAGAACCTTTTTCAGAAGATAGTACCCAAGACCCCCTTGACTAGTTGGAAGAATTTGAACGTGCTGCAAAAGCTAATGGTTGAAGTGAAGCTCAAAAACTTGCATTAGCTAAAGTTTATATGACTAGAATTGCTGGTGAATGAGTTTGAGAATATAGAGATACCCAAATGGTACACTATAACAATCAGCATTAACAAGCAACTAGTTTTAAATCTCAAAATTTTTTACAATTTGCCAAAAAGCAAAATGGCAACAACAACTTTTTAATCTCAAACAAAGAAATAATACTATCGATGCCTATATTTCAAAATTTAAAAACTTAAATTTAAAAGTTGAAGATCTACCTGAACAATTTATTCACCAATATTTTATTCAGGGATTACAACCAGAATTTGCTATGCCTGTTTAAGCCACTGGACTTGCTAACTTTAATAATATTATAAATGCTACTAGAAATTGGGAAACAGGAAAACATATTGCTATTTCAGAAGCAGGAACCAATGAAGCAATTGCCCAACTCACTAACCAAATTGCTCAACTTAGTATCAACCTGGCCCAACAACAAACCAAGCCAGCCTACACTGCAGAAACTAGACAAAGCTCATCTAAGGATGATGCTATTTGCTACTTTTGTGGCAAGAAAGAATATTTATATGCTGATTGTTTTAAAAGAAAATTAGGAGGAAATAGAAGAGGCAGAAGCAACAATAATTACAACAACAGTAACTACAACAATAACAACCAAAAAAACAACTACAATTATAGATCTAATAACTATAAACAAGACAGAAGTAGGAGTTAATCACGTGATAGAAATAGAAACAGAAGCAGAGACAAAACTATTCTTGTGATAGAAGTAGATCTAGAAATAGAAGCCAAGAAAGATAGAGACCCAGATCTAACTGCTCACTCTCATCTTATTATTGAAATGTCAATTTAGCCAAAAAATCAAACTCTAAATCTGACCTTAAACCTTCCAATTAGGGTTTTGCAATTCAATTTGATTTGATTTTATTCGATTAAATATTTGATCTCAAATCAAATTCAAATACAGAAATTTCAAATCAAATCAAATTCAAATTGACAAAATATTTAATTCGATTTGAAAATATTTAATAAAAATTACAAATATATTTGATTTGATTTGATTTGATTTGATCAAATCAAATTCAAATCAAGAGCTTATTCGATTTGATCAAATTCAAATATGCCTAATATTTAATTCGATTCGACTTTGAGGAACCCTACTTCTAATAATTGGAAACATCTGTTGGACAACTACTCTATTCGTACTGCTCTTACTGCATATATTACTAACATGAACCAAGAAAACACTAAACCAACTCCAGAGAATAACAACAATATTACCTCTGTCAAGTACTTTGTAGACTTAAAAGACCAAACCTACCCTGCTATTATAGATAGTAAAGCCTCAGTTAGCATGATTGCTTATAGAGTTGTAAAGGAATTAGGACTGGAAATAAATGAATCTTCCAAAAGCTTAATTGTAGCTGCAACCAGAACTACATCCAGACCTTTAGGTATTATTAGGAATCTACCTATTAAAATTCAAGGTAAAACTATCCCTATTAATGTAGAAGTAGTACCTGCTACTTCATATTCTTTACTTTTAGAAAACGATTGGTCTCAGAAGGTTGATGCCAACTACAATTGGAAAAATTGCCAATACACTATGTATTGGAAAGGAAAGAAGTTAACTCTTGACACCTCTTATGAACAGAAACAAATCAAAAAAAAAACAGCCTACTTGTATTACCTTGGAAGACTTTAAACTATATGAGCAGGAATATCTTACTTCTCACAAAGCTTATACTTTCACAGCAACAAATGAAGGAGAAGAAGTATAGACTATCTATATACCTCATTATAGAAACTAGCTTATGTATAAAACTTGCGGACTTAGAGATTACCAATACAAAAACTGCCCTCAAAACAAATGCCACTACTGCTATAAGAAAGGTCACATTCTTATTAATTGCCCCAGTAAGCAAAATAGAAGAGCCAATTGCAAGAATTGCAACCAGACTGACCACCTATTCAAAAACTGCCCTGAACTTATGCTTTGTTTTAAACAAACTGGACTAATTGTCTATTAGCTCATAGAGTTATTATCTGAGTTAGCTGATCCGTATGGGTTGACCCAACTCGACGGGTTATACAAGTTATGGATCAAAAATTGGGCTGACCCGGGTCAAACAGGTTATCTATATTTTGTGCAAACTTGTTATGCTAAAAATAAATTTTTTCTCCGGGTTAAATATATAAATAGTAAATTTTAGATAATAATGTAAATGTTAAAATATTTTAGATAGAGAGTTTCAAGATTAAAATTGGAGAATTTTTTGATTTATAATTCAACATAATAAAATTGCTATTGAAAAAATTATATTTATTTTCAAAATACGTAATTTATTTATTAATTTTGAAACCCCAATATGTAGAAGTAATTTAAAATTGCTCAATCAAAATGAACTTGTTACTTATTTGAGCCTCTAATTAATAATTTATACAAAAGTTTCTTAATAGAAGCAATACTTCTATTATTACTCCAATCAAATACTGTATTTAGTACAAAACTCTCCGATTGTAGTACAAGTGATCTCAACTAAAAGTTTATTAAAATTTTTCTGATTCTACCAATTAAATTCTATAGTTTAAGGAAATATGCACTATTTAGATTAATGATTTCAAAATTTTTGAATTCAAAAATCATGACTATTACTAATCATATATTCTTTTAACATATAAGTGGTACCAATTTAAAATTTCTTGCTTTGGTAATTTTTGATAGTAAATAAATGTTTTTGCTTATTTTTGATAGTAAATAGATGCTTCATGTTTATTTACTTCAACACCAATTCCTAAATAATAATACCAACTATACTATTAAGATTTTTTATACTATATAAGTCTTATTTTGCATAAAATAAAATACTTTATTTATACTTACTCCTTTTAGCAAAACTGAATATTTTATATTCATTTTTTTTATCATTTATCTCATATTAAAAACATGAGAAACTGGCCAAATTTTCAAGGCTACCTTTAGAAATAAGATTGTTTTAATGTATTGAGGGTCAAGTTTTGTTCGCTTTTCTGTGACAGTAAAGCCGGCAGATGAAAAGAAATACTCAAAAGGCACAGATGTTGCTAGGATAAATAAGTACTTCTGAGCAAGTTTTAATAATATAGGATATTTAGCTTTACATGATGCCTACTACTAGAGTACATCTGTTTGACTTGGTGCCTTCTGTAATAATAAATAAGAATCAAATTCATGATCAGCAGTATTAGTATAGTTTTGTTGGTCTGTTTGCTCTTGAGAAAAAATAGAAAAAATATCATTATCATTTATCATTTTATTAGATGCTGCAGAATATATTTAATTATTTGTATCTAATAAATCATCATAATTTGGTGCTAGTTTATAATATTTAGTATGAGCTTCTAAAATTGTATAGTCCTTCTCATATTCTGAAAATATGTGCATATCCTTTGTTCGTGTATCAAGAAAAGTGGCAAGCCGAATTGGTTTTGTTGACTTTGAAAATCGTGCCAAAATTGACTCATAAAGAATTTTTCCAAAATTTTCAACATTTTCATTATTTAGTGATGCACAATTAATTTTTGTTTTGATATAGTTAATTGCGAACCATGCTTGAGAAAGTGTAGGATATTTTGAACCAGATAAATGCTTTGAAGCAACTTTATATAGATGCAATAGTTTAATTAACTTGGCTACTTTTTCCCAATCACTAGATGATAATTTTTTGTCTTCATAATTTTTTAGTATATAATTTTTATTAGATTCAGCTAATAAAAATTTATATTTATACATCACAGGCTTAAGAACACTTAATCGTTTTAAAAGATAAAAGGTGGAATTCCACCACGTTGAAACATGAACCATAAAAAAAATTTTGCTCCATTCTTCCATTTTATTTGTGTCTCCAATAAAATTTGTTTTTGTTTTGGGCTTCCACTAAAATAAGATACAAGTTCCTTGCATTTTTTTATTAGATCAGTAATTTCAGTACATTCTTTTAATGCATCATGAATAGCAAGTTGCAAGGTATAGCCAAAACAAAAAATATTCATTATACCATATCTTTGTTCTAGCCTTTTTAAACATAACTTGATATTTGTACCATTGTCAATTGTACCACATATAGTTTTAGTTCTAAGCTGATGATTGTCCAAAATTTCAATTATTTTACTTATAAGATTTTTTACATGTGGGGATATGGAAGATAAAAAACATCGCCAACTATTTTTTGTAATTAAAAGTCACAGTTAATCCAATGAAATGTTAGCCCAATATATGGATCATCGTTATCAGAAGTCTACATATCTGTGGTAAATAAAATATAACATATCTCATCATCATTATGTGCATACTCTCGCATGTTCTGCAGGATTCGATCGTTAGCATTAATGAATATTTCTTTTAAATGATTATTACTTAATATATTAGCTCGAGTGTTAAGCCCTCAATTATTCTTCTAAATGCTTGTGAGTGAAGAATCAAAAATGAATAAAGATCTTCAACAATAAGTGCAGCAACGTTGCAATCAAGTTTTTTTTGTATTGGATTATTAAGTGAATATTTTGCTATTTGATTAAATGCTTGTACCAAAGTTGTTTGTAAAGACTCGGGCATTACATAAATTTCACAATTTTCATTATTTTTTGAATCAATTTTTACTCGACCACTTTCTACAAGAGCTTTTGAAATATGATGTTTGCTTTGTAAATGTCGGCATAAATTTGAAGTGGTACCATCTTTTTTATATCTCACTTGTAAAATACAATGTTTGTGACGGCAAGCCCAGAATTCAATATCACGAACTAAAATTATTTTATAGAAGGGTTTAACAGCACTACCAGGCCTTCTAGTCTTTGTTTTTTGCAATTTTTCAGTTAAATTTTGATTTCCGGTTTTCAATACTGTAGAAGACTGAGATGAAATTTCACTGCCATATAAACTATCTGTGTTATTAGCTAAAATACTAGATTCAATATTTTCTATATCAGTATCTTTATACATTAACTCTATACTATCAGAATACTCTTTGTTGTCCATTACTACACGTTTTTAATTTAATAATATATTTTCAATAATTTATTTATTTATAAAATAGTAAAATTAAACATTATTACAATATTAAGCATACTTACTTATTAATTTATTTAATCTATCTAAGCAAATTTTTAACAATTAAAGCTCACCCTATAGTAGTAATTAATTATAAATAACCTCTGCAAATATGAGATTTGTGATTCATCTTTGCAGAGATAAGATTCGTCATTCATAATATTTGTAGTTCAACTTATTATTCGTACTTTTAAGTCTTATAGCTTAACTTTCTAATAGTAAAGTTTGTGAAACTTATTACACATATAATCAGATTAAACTCTAAAGATTATAAAAGTTAGTATATATGGTAAAAGTCAGACAGTAGCATTCATAAAACTAAACTTTGCGATTTACCTTGCAGTACGTTTTTTTGGAAGCAAGGAAGGCACTACTAAGACAGGGCGAATTCGCTAGCTTAACTGACAGTAGGATTAGGGTGTTGTAATTCAAAACTTTCTTGACAATGCTCTTTATAGTACGTACTGTAATATCAGATTATCAAATATCTTTTTTTACATACATGCATTTATTGGCTAATATAGACAATCGTCACATGATACAATTTTAATTGGCCAACTCATTTGACCCGGGTTATAATTCGAGTCAAATATCTAACCTGAATTTATTGACTCAAGTCACTATTTTTTGACTCGGGTAATAACTTTATTAGCTCAACAAAAATTAAACAACCAGATCTACTACTGTGGTTGTGACAAGGCCAAGTTGAAGCTAAAAGATTAGTTTATTTTAGCAAGCATAGAACCCACCACTGCTGCCAATGTTTAACTCCACAACGATCAGATGATCTCTATCTTTTGAACAACCAACTTATTTGCACTACTTGTTACAAAAGTTATTATAAAAGATTGGATTTTGATGACCCTCGAAGCCAAGAATACTATTGAACATGACTAGGAAGAGGAATCCTAGTTAATTGTAAAGTCTAAAATCACTAACTACCTAGAATGAGAATGCGCAGATTAGAAAGCATTCGAGAAGAGCTTTGGTTTTGTGAACTAGAGCACATATATGTCTATAAAGTAACCCAGGATTTACTTTATAACCAGAACTATGAGATTTGGACAAGAATCAGGTATAATACTGAATCTACCTGTAATGCTAGACACCAATACAACCTTAACCAAACTAGAATCTACAGACTTGTTCAAGTTTTATTGCAGAAAGAAGACTATGTTCAAATTACAGAAGCAATAAAGAAACAAGAAGATGACCAATATAACTATACATGGATCTCCAATGAAATTACTATCCTCTTTAGATCAGACTATAAGGAAATAAATTTAACTAAAAATGAAAAAACTACCTTACAAAGAATTTTACAGGAATCATTTGACATTTCTCTACCAAACTTTGACTCTTGCAAAGCTATAGAAAATCTATGTAAAAACCTTGAAGGAAAAGTTGCTCTTTGCTTAGAGTGCCTTCTTGCTAAGCAAACTAAAGAGCTAGACCCAAACCAAGAATTTTGTAATGAGTGTTATCAAGAACTTAATAAATTTATGCTCCCTGAGAAAGTAGACCAAGGATCTACATCCAACTCCTTAATAATGGTTAAGGAAGAACCAGAACCTATACCTATGAATCGAAAAGAAAAAGAAAAGAATTAGACCCAGAAACTCAACAACAAATTATTGAATGCTTAGAAGCTCGTGTTCAATATCTAGAAGAAATAAATGAACAGATGACTAACTTCTTTAAAAACAAAATTTTATACTACCAGAAACATGCTGAATACTACTCTTAATTATTTGCTCACCAAAATTTTTAAATTATTCTAGGCATGATGAAAAACTACCTAAGAAACTAGAAGAATTACCAACAGAAGAACAAGCTTTGCAGCTGGCTCTGCAAAGAAACACTAATAAATATAATTTTGTATATACTATAGATACTTTGATACCATACAAGGAGTATGTATTAGAAAAGACAAATACAGTAAATATTGGACCACTAACTAAAGAGCAAAAAAAGAAGTTTAAAGCCTTGTTAGAAGAATTTTTAAATTTATTTGCAAAAGATATTTCTGAACTAGGACAAACTAGTCTTGTACAGCACAAGATTTATATAGAAGATCTACCACCAATTAAATCTCAATCTTATAATGTATCTTTGGATAAACAAGAATTTATTAAGGATGAAATAGAAAGAATGATTGATAGTGGAATAATTCAGCCCACAGAAAGCCCTTGGGCATCCCCTGTTGTTCTTGTACGTAAAAAGAATGTCAAATTAAGATTCTGTATAGACTACAAAAAACTTAATGGGATTACAAAAAAAGATGCTTATTCACTACCACAAATACAAGAAATGTTAAATACCTTATCTGGATTAAAATGGTTCTCTACTCTTGACTTTGCTAGTGGATATTGGCAAGTCATGATGGACCCAAAGAATAGGGAAAAAACTATATTTATCACCAAATATGACACCTATGAGTTCAATATAATACCATTTGGATTGTGCGATACCGCTACTACTTTCCAATAACTTATGAATCGAGTTTATAAAGGAATTGTTTGGAAATTTGTAGTTGTGTATCTAGATGATACTAATATATTTTTTAGAACATTTGATGAACACTTAGAACATTTAAAAAAGGTATTTAGATAAATTAAAAAAGCAGGATTGAAACTTAATTTAGAAAAATGTAATTTTTGGATGATGTCCTTACCTTTCTTAGAACATATCATTAGTAGAAAAGGAATAGCCCCAGACCCAGCCAAAATAGAAGCTGTAAAAAAAATCTAATCTTCTACCAACACCAAGTTACAATCTTTTTTTGGACTTGTAGGATATTATTGGCAATTTATTTAAGACTTTTCATCAATAGCTCAACCATTGAATTAGTTATTGCATAAGGATAAACCATACTATTGGGGAAGTAAACAACAACAAGCTTTCGATATTCTAAAAGAAAAGCTTGTAACAGCACCTATATTAGCTTACCCTGACTTCAATAAAAGATTTATACTTGCTACAGATGCATCATACTATGGATTTGGAGCCACCCTTAGTCAAAAGGATAGAGATGGCAAAGAACACCCAATTGCCTATGCAAGTAAAAGCCTACAACCTGCTGAACTAAATTATTTTGCAACAGAACTAGAATGTGCTGCTATAGTATAGGCTATAGAGTATTTTTATAGTTACTTGGAAGCTACAAAATTTACTTTTGTAACCAACCACCTTGCATTGAAATGGCTTAAAACTGCTGAACCCAAAGGACGAATCAGACACTGGATTTTAAAACTTCAACCCTACAACTTCACAATTATACACAAACCTAGAAGGATTCACTCAAATGTGGATGCTTTATCAAGAATTTGACCAACAAGTTTAATATTATGAATTTAGATCAATATTATAACTTGTATAATTATTTAAACTCTAAAACTATACCAACAGATTTTACTACTTATCAATGAAAACAACTAATGAATCAAGCAAAATACTTCGAGATTAAAGACAAACTTTTGTATAAAAAGAATAAATGAACCTAGACAAACCTCTTTGAGTTGTGAAATGTATAGAAGTGGACCCAGTACTCTATATAATGCATAGTTATCCTACGGCTAGACATTTAGAAATTGATACTATATACTATAAAATCTTAGAATGATACTATTGGGAGAGAATGTATAGAGATATTTGAGAATATGTTAGAACCTGTAAAGTTTGCCAAAAGCAAGACAAATCATAAAGAAAAGAACTACTTTATCCTATAAAGATTGAACAAGCTTTTGAACATGTTGAAATAGATTTAGTAGGACTATTACCTATTATCAACCAGAATAATCATTACATCATCGTTACTACGAATTATCTAACTCCATGGCCAGAAGCCCAAGCAGTACCAGATGCTAGTGCTGTCACACTTGCCCAATTTATATTCACCGAAATAGTGAGTAAACATAGTATATTAAAAATTATTTTCTCAGACCAAGGACCCAATTTTAGAAGTGATATGATTAAAATTTTGTGTGAAAAGTTTTTAATAAAATACAAATTTTCATCACTATATCACTCACAAACTAATGGAATGGTAAAACAATTAAATAGAACACTATGTGAATCTCTTGCAAAAGTTGCTACAAGCAAGAATTGGGATATTTACCTACCCCTTGTACTATTTGCATACCGAACCAAAAAGCATGCAACTACTGGATATACTTTATTTCAACTAGTTTATAGACAGCAAGCTACCCTACCAATTGAGTTAATTCTACCAATCTCAAAACCGAAACCAGAAATAGATCTAGAAAATAGTATACTAACCTGAGCCTATGAACTAATAGATCGATTAGAAGAGACCCAGGACCAAGCTAGAAAAAATACAAAAGCATCACAAAAGAAACAAAAAGAAAGATATAATGCTTGAATAACACCAATAGAATTCGAAGTTGGTGACAAAGTTTGGATTCAATATAAAGATATTGCTGCTTTACAATCTGTAAAATTTGAGGAAAAGAGAAAAAGTTCCTATACTATATGTACCAAACTTGG
>CAJVPY010003422.1:0-14150 GCA_910591965.1 Dentiscutata erythropus | reverse complement strand
CCAGATATTAAATTTAAGTTTAGTGAGCCCAGCTGGGGGCAAGAAAAGGAATCAGAATGTAGTTAATCAGGTAAGTTACATGAACAGTTATAAGTAAAAGTGTTACAAGTTCTAGAATAGAGGCAAGTAGGGGATCGTTGACTAACTTGAATAGAAGTAGAATTGGATAATATTTGGTGTACTTTTTTCCAAGTAGAAAAGTTAATACAGTATGATTTCCATATTTGTTCATAGATTTGATTAGAAATTTTGATAAGGATTTTGATAATTAGCTGAGAAGCTATTGAATAAGATATGTCAAATGGTAATATGTATTGGATGAGCAGAGAAGGAATAAGACCTTTGAGAGTAGAGTGAAGAGAGTACAGATAGAGAGTAGAAGGATGAAGAGAGAAGGAAGAGTGGAATGAAATTGTATGTATTAAGTAGTTAAGTTCATAAGAAGCAAGATCAAGATTGGCATTCAAAATTGTTTCTGAGATAGAGGACTTAATAATTTGGAATAAGAGATTATAGTGAGAGCAGAGATACCAATGAGAAGGAGAATCGGGAAGATTGCATTAAAAACAGTTAGAAGATGGAAATAAGTTAGGTGAAATAGAATAAAAATGAAAGTGTGTAGGTAGGCTATTAAGTAACATTTTAATTTTAAAGAATTTAAGATGACTAAGTTTAGGATTAGTAAAATTGTATGAACATTTATGATTGTTGTTAAAGTAGAGCCATATAGAATTCCAGTCAATTAAGGTTAGAGAAGTGTGACTATTCATCAGTATGTCTTTGGGAGAACTACATAGAAATAGTATTAGCATTGCAGATATTTTTAATGAAGCGTCTAGAAGAGCTATTAATTGGGAAGTTTTTCCATTGAAGGAAGAAAGAAGGGTTGTATATATTAGAGTAATTAAACAATAGAATTGGGAAAGAAGTATGATTATTAGCAAGGTGATCAGCTAGATTATTGAAAGTGTCATCACTGTGGGCTTGGACTTTATAAAAAATTAGGTCAATATTATATGCTTTGATAGAGTTGATAAGTGTATGCCAGATTAGCCAGGAATTGAATTTAAAGTACTTAGATATAGAGTAAGAAGTTTGAAGGAGCTTATTATACTTGAAGATTACAAATTGGGAGTCTGTATAAATGTTAACAGAAAAATTGCGTGGAAGAGTAGAAATAGCAGAGAGAATAGCAAGAAGCTCAGCTTTATATGATAAGGGCCAGTTAGAAATTTGAGCAAAGAAATTGTGAATAACAAAGTTATTATGAACTTGGGCCCATCCAATACCCATAGTACATTCCTCGCTACCAAGGTTTTTGACAGAGCCATCTGTATAGAAAGTGAACTCTTAAAAAGGTTGATTAGCTAAAGCAATGTGAAAAAGATTAGTGGAGGCAATATTGTTATAAAACAGTGATAAAGTAAGAGAGTCTACAATATTAATTAAAGATAAAGATGGAATCTCGAGTGGGTTTTTAAAAGTAGTAGAATGGATGAGATTAATATAGTTAGCATTAAGTTTAAGTTGATTATTAGATTTTCTACCAAAGAATTAGGTAGAAAGAATTGAGGAAACTTCAAGTGTACAATAGTTAGAAATACGAAAAGAGTTTAAGCTGCAGCCTTGACAAGGCTTATAGGTAATAGAAGGAAGAGAATAGCAAGTAGAAAGGGAAGAATTAATGTCATGTTGCCAGTGAGTAATAAAAATTAAGTTGGATTGACAGAAGACTTTGCAGACTTGACTAATGATAATATCATTATCATGGCAGGCAAGGACCCAGGGCTTATGAGATTTGTTAATTGAATTAGTTTAATAGGCGAATGAGTTAAGTTTAGAAGGTTGGAAAGAGAGAATAATAGAGTGAAAGGCGAAATGTAACAAGATAGTATTTTTTAAGTAGAGGAACCAGGCAGGCTTTTTCTCTTTGGGAATATGAAGTAACCTAGAAGAGAGATGAGACCAATCAAGTAGTGTACTATTGTTAGCAGAGTATAATTGTTCAAGAAAGAGAATATTTTTGTGGCAAAGTTGCTGTTTAAAAGTATGATATTTGGAATGATGAGAAAGAATATTTTCAAGTAAAGAGCTACCACCAGATGTAGTTTGTAGCCAAGATATATTAGAGCTGGAATGAATGGATATATTAAGAGAATTAAGGAGTTGTATAATTTTGAAAGTAGTAGTATGTCTATTGGGACCATCTATTAGAGGATTAGAATGTTGGGGAATATTGGTAATAAACCAAAGATTATTTTGAAGTTGTTAAAGTCTAATACGTGTAGTTGAGCCAAGAGTTGATGTATTGTTAATACGGTTGAGGAAGTTACTAATATGGTGTTGGAGTTGTATATTCTATAGACTATGTATATTGTAAAGATTGTAGTTAGACATAGTACTGTTAGGGATAGAACGAGAAAGGTGAGATTTGTGTTTAGCGATAGTTAAGTATTTTTTCTGAATAAAGTTGCAGGTGGAGAAAGAAATGACAATATTTTGGATATAATATTCAGTAGTAAGAATAATAACAGTATTAATTATATAGGTGATTTGTTTATCAGTAATAGTTTTAGTGTTAGCGATATTAGCTAACTGTAGAGCTTCATCTTGAATGAGTTGAATTTGTTGTATGTGATTATTGTTAATAGTAAACCAGCAGCCCAAGAACTTGAAAGGCTAATAAATTGGAATAGATAAGAGATGAGAGTTAAGAAAGAAGACAGAAGCAGATGGATATTTAGATATCAGAATAGATTTAGAAAGAATGAACTTGAATATTGGCCATATTATAGAATGAGGTTGCAGTATCGATGATTTTGTCAAGTTCTTCTTTTGATTGAGTAATCTAAATAGTATCATTTATATAAGCAAAGACTGATACAGAAGTATGATAGTGTTTGATGGAAGGGTGAGTAAGACTTGGTTGCCAAGATGTAGAAAGTGTGTAGCCAGAAAAGTGTGAAGAGATATATGAAATTAGAGAGTCATAGTAAATTCGCCAAAAGAGAAAAGTAATAGTTTCATCTTGGTCAATACCATTTTTAACTGAATAAAAATCAGTAAGACCAAGGTTGGTATTAACATAATTAGTTCGGTTAAAAAGAATGTTAGAGAGAATGTTAATAAGCTGTATGGGCATTTGAAGTCTATAAAGAGATTTTTGAAAAAGTTCAAAGTTAACAAAGTCATAAGCTTTATTTATATCCTGTGAGAGAAGCCAAAGTTGATTAGATTGACAGTTATCATCTTCAATAGTATTGTTCAAAATATGAATAGAAATTGATTTAGAATTGCCAGGAAGAGCAACATAGTTAAAAGAAGAAAGGATGTTATATAAGGACAGGGTATTGTTAAGGTGATTAGTGAGAAGTTTGGTATATAGTTTTCTAATGTGTTCAACTTAGCTAATAGGTTTAGTGCTTGATAAATTGCTATCGAAGATAGTTTTTTAGAAATAGGAAAGATACGGCCCTCTTTTCATTATTTAGGTATAGTTTGAAGAGAGAGGCAGCAGTTAAAGAGTGAAATAATAGCTAAAGTTAAAGAAGGGCCAGCATGTTTGATTATTTTATAACTAACACCAGAAGGGCCACATGCTTTGTTATTAGGAAGTTGACTAATAGGTGAGGTAATTTCCTCTTGAGTAAAATTTGAAAGAATACTAGTATGCCAATTGGGATCAATATGTAATTTGGAATTATATTCGGTTTGCAGTGAGATTTAAAGATACTATGATTAATGTCACGGTGAGCAGTCCAGTTATCAAAGTGTTGTTAGATATATGATTTAATAGTTGGAGGTTAGTAATAATATCATGATTGAGCTTGATATTATTGAATTTAACAGGATCTTTGTGCTGATTTAGGATGCTATTAATCATAGAGGTAGGGTTTGTTTGGAGTTTGGTACATCTTTTATTGATAGAGTCATTGATATGTTGTCTGATTTCTTTGATATTTTTAATGTTCCGGGCATGGTAAATATTTTTCCATTCTTCATTAGCTTCAGAGATCCAGGATGATAGAAGGTGATGAGATGTAGGAATAATAGGAATTTGTAAGCTTAAGGATTAGTTAAGAGAAGAAATGATAGTATTAAAGTGGGAGGGATAGTTGTATTGAATTTGAGAAAGTATTTAATATGATGAATAATATTGCCAAGCTTTTTAAGGTTGAAGTGAAGAGAAAACATGTTGAAAATTACAAACTGTAAATTTTTTATTGGGAATATGTTGAAGGGTAGCATAGATGATACTAGTATAAATTTTGTGCCAAGTAGATTCAAAAGATTCATCAGTATGAATAGATAGTGGAGTATGGTTATATATAAGATTGGTATCAACTTGGTTGGCAAATTCTTTCCACTTTGTAGAATTTATAACTTTGTAGTTAAAAACTCTACAACATGTTTAAGTTTTATGTCTATATTGACCCTATAGAGTATAAGGAAAGGACCAGTAAGAAATAAAGATTTTGTGATCACTAAGTGAGCTAGTATTGGTATCATCAGTTTCAAAGGAAGTTAGATAAGTCAGGATAGTATGATAACTCCAGATGAAGTTAATTTCACTGCTGTATCTAGAACTTTGGCATGTAGGTGAAGATGTAGAAGTATGAGCTGCTAAATTGTACATGTTATTAAAGGTAAAAAATTGAAGAAGTTTAAATTTAATAGAAGAAGAGAGTGTTGAAATTACTGAGGCATTAAAATCTCCAAGAACAATAGGAAGTAAGTTAGAAGAAATTGCTTGTTGGATCCATTCAATTATAAGATTTTGGGTATGGAGTCTTGTAGTGGAGTTATCACTAGGAAGATAAATAGAAATAATGCGAAATTTAAAATTATGTTTAAAAAAGAGGTCTATAAACATGGCATATCTAGAGTGAGTAACTATATTATGAATATGAGAGTAAGGTGATTTTGGATCATAATAGCAGTGCCAGCTTTAGAGCTGTCTATACAGGACCAATAATAAGTAAAAGAAGGGGTTGAGTGTAGTTTCAAATAAAAAGGGTTGGAAGCAAGTTTTGTTTCAGACAAGCAAATGATATCAAGATTGTTGTTTAAGCAATATTCTTCCCAAACTTGTTGTTTTAGTCCTTGGTTAAGGCCGTGAATATTATGAGTACAAATTGAAAGATTGAGGGGGAGTAAGAAGAGTTAAAACTGTTAGAAGTAAAATTAGAAACAGGATTGTATGTATTATTTAGTATAAAGGAGTTATGGATATATGATCTAAGAGGAATAGAAGGTTTGAAGTAAATAGTTTCATAATATAGTACAATAATATGATTTGTTAAAGGGCAGGGTTCACCAGGTGTATAAATGTGAGCTTTGCTAAAGTTTGATTTAACAGATATAACAATCTTTTCATAAAGTTTGTTCTATAGACCAATAGTAAATAAATATAAGATGAAAAAGTTTAGAGTTTGTGGGCTTTTGATAGGAAGACAGTTTTGAGATATAAGGAATCGGATGAGTAGATCATAAGATGTAGGAGTTATATTAATATAAATTTTGGGTAGGTCTTCTACTGAATCGCTCACTATATACCCGGCTCTCATGGTTCCACAAAGACTAGAAGTACTCTGGTTAAACATTAGAGTACTGTCATTATCTAATCTTTTCGGGTAATAATAATATATACTTAATCAGTGATCTTTATATAATCATTATAATTTTTATAACTTTATGTGCTGGACTTTTGTTTTAATAATAAAAAAATTACCATTTGAATGTCTACTAAAGCATTATATTATATTGATAAGTTAATGAGTATAACAATAGATAGTTTTTATTAACTAATACAAATTTTAAAAATAAGATACTTAAATTTGTAGATATATATTATATTTACATTATATCTTAATTTTGCATTAATCTAGTTCGAGTAAGTATATTAGATATTATTTTAAGTAACTTTAAGAAAAATGAAACATCAATCATATAAATTCTAGATAATTAGAGTTACATTTCTCTTGGCATCACTAATTTTTTACTGTATTAATCAGTATACTTTAAGTAAGTACAGTGCTTGTGAATCTTTATTAGAGTGTTTCAAAATTAATAATATATTTTTATAAAGATCAAATTTAGAATTATGAATATCAAATTAAACAGTATATTTGGCAATACATGTTTATATAGATCAAAAAGTAATTAACAACCCCTTATGCTTATTATACAGTAATTTAAATGATTAAACACTCTGCTTAAGTTAGAGTTAGAGTTAGTGTTATAGTTTAAAATTAAATTACTATTAGATTTTTGATAATATTTGAACACATTGTGTTTATTCTTTTTAACACCAATTTTTTAAATTAATGACCAATTATAATTATTCATCATCTATAAAAGAAATATAATATAACTTGCTTTACTGTACTAATTTAATTATGAATATAATAACTACATTGTAGATCTGCAGCTTGAGAATCTAAATTAATAGTTAATTGCTTTTGAATTAGTAAAAATATAGAACAATTTAGAAATTTTTAGAACATCCAAAAACAAGTCTTTTTATTTTATAATAATCTGAAAACAAACTCCCAGTTATAAAAACAGTAAAAAAAAAAAATTAAGATCTTTTACTATGAGCTTTGATGATCATTGATTACTGATTTTTTACTAGTAAATTTTCTTAGGTAGTATATATAAATAACATAAATTCAATTGATGTGCTATTGTAAAATGATCGATCATATAATTACTATAAAAAGGGGGTCGTCTAAAGTGGAGTAGAATCATGTGATATAGAACCAATCAAATTATAGAATTTTGATGATTACTAATGAAGCAAGACAAGAAAAAAAAAATAAAAAACTTGAAAATACAAAAAATAGCAGTCTAAACCTACCTTGGGTAAGTTAAGTAAAAATGTTAGGAAGGCAATTTTGCTTATATATAACTATCTCAAACCTAATCCAAAATAACCATAATTCTAAAGTAAATTCGATAAAATATATATTATAAGAAACTACTTCACTTTAGACATCCCCTATAAAAAATAATTTGTATACTGTACCCTCTACCTTTAAACAATAGGAATGTTACAGCTGATTTGAAAAATTAATGGGATATAGAGTTGAGAGCACGGAAAATCATCACATTGGGCACAGTATAACACCCTAAATTATCACTTGACACTGATTAGTAAAATATCATATGTAATTAGTAATTTACATGTAATAAATAACATCACATCCTGTGCCCCAACCCTAGTGCAGGGCCAATAATATTCTTTGTTTCATATAATACAGCAGAATTTACAGAATTGTGCTTAAGTCACAAAATTTAGTATTGTCACTACAGAATCACACAGAGTTTGAAGATTTTGAGCGATATATACAGAATTTATAAATTTCTGTAGTGTTACTATTGAATTGTTTAAAAAAATTGAATAAAAATATTTTTGGTAATTATCATTGTATGATTAATCATTTTTAGAATTGATTACTATGTCTAAATAAAATAGAGTTGCAATAAAAACTCAGCTCAAAGAACATCCAAATACTTTTCATATTGAAGAAAATCATCTAGTATGCGAATATTGCAATGATGTTATAGAATGGAAATCAAAATCAACAGTTGATGAACATTGCAATAGTAAAAAACATAAGTCAAATAAGACTAATTATGAAACTCAAGAAAATGCTAGAAAGCAAGTATCTACCCAAACTACTTTAAATGCAGCAGAAATAAGGAGTGAAATTATTAAGGATTTAATTCAAGAATTTGCAATTGCTAATATTCTCCTTGAAAAAATAAATTATTTATACCCATTTTTTAAAAAATATTTTAAGCAAAGAGGTTTAATTCCTCAGACACCAAATTTATTTACCTCATGTTTTTAAAAAACATCAAAATGATCTCAAATCATTTTTCAATAACAAACCTATTGCTATTATTATGGATGAAACAACTGATAGTTGTGCTCAATATGTTGTTAATATTTCGTGATTTACAAAATTAGTCTCTGTAGATTTCCTTAAATATATCAATAATACTATGATAGATCAAACTTTAATTAAACTTCTTTCTTATTATAATATTTCTTTTGATATCTCTTTTTTTTTCTATTGGATATATAAAAAAGTATTATAGAGAAGTGTTGGCACTATTAATGTCACAGCTTATTTATGTGTCTTGTTGTGTATATATTCACAATTTAATCAGATATAAAACTTATTTTTTGTTTTTTATTTTTTTATTTTTTTATTAATATGGAGAACTTTTATAGAATTTTCTCTTTTAACATTCTTTATTGCCATAATAAAAGAAGTGTTTGTTAGATTACCAGGATGAAGAAGTCATTATTTTGCTTATTTAAATATGCATAGAGTTGTAAACCTGTGTAAAATTTTACTTCCAAATGCAACTCATTCAAATTCCTGGTTCTAAATAATCTTCTATTCGAAAACCTATATTGAGTATTGGTCTGACTTTTTTTCTCGTGAATTGGCGGCAGATAAAAAAAATAAAAATTTATTAGAAATTAATTCATCTTTACAAAATGAAACAACATTTGGAATCATTAAAATTTATATTAATTATATTTCAAATTTTTGCCAAAGAATTGATTTAAGATTTAGATTTTTTTCAAAAGTAGAATCAAGCAATTTTTCTGTTTGTAGAGGACTGATTAGAACAACTTACTGTGATCTCAAGACAAATCAGAGTGTACAACATTTTGGGTTAGAATTAGAAAATTGTATTATTGAATACAGATTCAATCCTCAAAACTTTTACCAAATTTTTTGTAATGCTTTTTAAGTAGGATTTCAAAATTTTCTGATCATATACCTTAACATCCAGCTCGTCACATTTTTCAAGCTTGTTGCATCTTTGATCCAGCTTATTTTTTTACAAGTGATAATTTAAAAAAGAATATTTGTTATTATACTGCCATCAAAGAATTTGAAAATCCCTCAGATGCTTTAATTCATGAATGGACAATCTATTGTAATTTGCAAGTTGAGATTAGGTTTCAGGATGTGGGATTAAACGAGTTTTGGTTAGACTTAAGTTTTCGGCTTCCAATTTTGTCAAATATAGCATTAAATTATATTTGGCTACCTGTTTTAAGCTGTAGTATTGAACACAGTTTTTCATTATATAATACTATCTTGGATGATAACAGGCAAAGTTTATCTAAAGACTCATTAAAAAGTCTAGCAATTATTTATTTCAATGGGGCTAAAAAACTCATACAATGGTTTATTAACAATTCAAATAATATTTGATGGTTATAGTCTTATTATTTGGTGGATATAATAATGATAATTTTATGTTCTCTAAAAGAGAAAATTTTAAATCAGGTAGTAAATCACATGCAATTACATCACTCTTATGAGATTTGAATCTCGATAGTAGCTTTTTTTTCAATAAAGTTCACTTGAATTTGGTCACATTTTAGCACATAATCTGATATTTTACACCACATAATCGCACATAATCTTTAAATATTGGTCACATCACATCACAGTATTTTTTTTTTAGCACCACAAAAAATCATCGAATGGAATGAATTTTGTGGTCATCCAAATTTTGGTAATTATTTTTCGATAATATATTGTGGTATTGTTTGTTTTGATTTTCGAACTGATACGGGATGTTATAATAAACCATCCCAGATCAGTCTGAAATCAAACAAACGATACTGCAATAATATATCGGCCGAAAAATTATATTATCGAAAAACTACACCTTTATTACCAGGTGTCCCACTAATTTTCAAATTAGCTATAAAAAATAAATTGATGTTATACTATATTAAAATATTATAACATTGTGAAAATATATATTTTATCCTATAATATTTTATGCTATTTGCAGCATTACAGTATTTTAACACATTACTGCAATAGCATTATAATATTTAGATACAAAAGCATTATGGTATTTCAATATAACAGCATAATGGCATTGCGGCATTATGGTATTACGGCATTGTGGCATTATGACATTGTGGCATTACGGCACAAAGTAATTACCGCAAATAATACGGCACATGCCATAAATGTATTAATTTGTCAAATTAATTCTACCGCTAACACTAATTTATACCATCTCATTTTCACACATGAAAAAAAATGTAAGAGATGCTTGTGACTGGCATTAATTTTATAATAAGGGGAATGCCAGCAAAGCAATATAATGCTGGTAGTGTAATTTTAATATATTCCGAAATTTCCATGCGCAAGAAATTTGAAAAAAAATTAGACCCACGCGAAGTGCAAATATAAAATTCCAACAAAAATTTCATTATATTAAATTGCAATATTCTATCAGAGTAAATGCAAAATTTTCAAAGTCGTTCTCAAGCACCTTAATCGATAAGACAAAAAATGTTGGAAATAAATTTTATTTAGTGTAAAATATTTAATAAAGTCAATCGTGCTTATTATTATAAAATCATATTCTCAACTTGATAAAGTTATTATGTAATTCAAAATTTAATTTATATAAACATTTACAGAAAACCATCTTTTTTATCCCTAGTTTGACAAAAATTGCAATTAAATGAGTATTCAAAGGGATCGCTAAATAGCTTTATTATGGATCCTCATTCTTGACGCCAACAAATTACTATTTTGCTACTTATACTAAAAGTTTTCATGGAAGACAAAAAATAAGCCTAAAAAAAATTCAACTATTCCATCAATAATTTCTTCTATGATACTTCATTTTCAGGAGCAAGCAAAACAATAAGAGATAGACACGCTACAGTTCATAAAAGAAAGATTTGCATCTAATCATCCTAACTCTTGCGCAATCCACCAAAATCATACTAATATATACTGCAAATTCATTTACGTTAAAAATCATCCAATGAAGTTCGATATTTGGTGCCATTAGTTCGATGCATTAAATATAATATTTTCGAAAAAAAATCAAATTTTTTCAAAAAAAGATCATAAAATTCAGAGTTTTAGCGTTTGTGTATTTGGTATCCATATCCTATTTGGATTCATATAAGTAGAGCTTGTAAATCATTGGATCAAAATGGATAAATTCTAATGATTCAACGTCTGATTTCAGATAAAATAAGTGACATATTTATTTTAAAAGAAGCGACGTACAAATTTTATTTTTGTACTTATTTACATAGTCGCTTACTGATGAATATTTATCAAAAAAAAGCTATTTAATTTTCTGATTCAGAATTCTAAAAAAGAAATAGGGCCTCTCACTTATTTTAAAAAAAGTTAATTATGAAACCCCAATATTCTAATCTAATAATGTGAAATCATTTTGAGTTTACTAATTTCTCACACTTCCCATATTGGAGTATCTATTTTATTATAGCTGTTTTCGATTTAGTTGGATCAACGATCTGCATAATTTTTTTTTTTTTTTTTTTTTTTGAGCCCGTTGTATTTTGAGGAAATATGACAAAGTTGAAATAATTCCTTATTGTAACCACAGAACACACGAGAAAAAAATATATTATACAGATCGTTGATCCAACTAAATCGAAAATAGCTAGAATCAATTTTATGGTACTAAGTGTGGAGGAAATTTGTAAACAGAGACATTTTCTGCACCTTTCCGAAACCAGCTATAATTTATTTTTCATTAATTGCATGAAAAATAAATATGCTTATAGAAATCACGTAACTTTTTTTTTTTATAAAAAGGTGTGTTCTAACGCAAAAAGTTGTTTAACAACTAATTCACAAAGAAAAAATCTGTAAAAATTAAATTTAAAATTATTAAAACTAAACAAAGAAAAATATCTAATACAAATTTTCTTTATTGATATCATGAAGCAGTTTATTTTTGTATTTATTATTTTATTAATTGTGCTCTCCACCTTATATAATGTTGAAGCATATCCTGGCTTTTTTTGCTGCAAGACATTTGGAGGAGCAGAACCTACTTCAACTAAAAAAGAATATCCTTATCCAACTAAATAAATTACCATTACTTTAATGTTCTATCACTACTATTTAACTGTTCTGTCACTATAAGATTGTCACTTTTTGTTTTTTTTTTGAGGTTTTTAAAATAATTTATGTCGTATAATTTTGCTGCATTGATTTATAATCAGATTTATACAAAGTTTTTTTACATTTTATTATATCATTTTTTATTAGATTCATCACAAATGTAGCATTTTTATTATAATTTGAGTCAATCACAAAACTCATTAATTCCCAATCGATACATATCATTTTCAATTTCTAGTTTAAAGAATAACTTAAAGTAGGGTTTAGTTATTAAATTAATTATATTGCAGTAATAATGTGACATAATAAGGAAAAAATATTTAATAAAATAATATTTTTTCAATTTTTTCATCAATAATAAGGCGAGACCAATTTGATTCGCTGGTTTACGTTACACCCTCTCTTAGTAAAAACTTTTTTGGACATATATAACAGGAGGAACCTTCACCCGGTGTGCAACATATAAAAAATTATTTTACAATATCAGATCATTCTGCCAGTACATGTTATTATGATTATAATTCCACACCATTTTATTATAATAAAAATGGTGTGGGATTATAATCATAACACGTACTAGCGGAATGATCTAGTATTTTAAAATAATATTTTTTACAAATCTTGAATGAATATGATTTTATACTAATTAAATTACAACTAATGATTATCATCTAATCTACATCATAACAACGTTCCATTTTTTCTCACCCTCTTTTGAGAAAGGAATGTAATGTTATCCAACGGAAAGTAAATGCAGCTATGATGAGTATTTGAACATACTAGATAAAAATTACAATCCAATTTTAAACATTAGGTACTCGTATTATTCTCGCTCGGGGCAACTTTATTTGACTTGATTTGATAAAGATACACTATGGGAGTTGTGCCATGCTCGATTCTTAGCACTCATACATTTAACTTATACACTTCTAAATACATAATACTTAATTCAATGTGCATACACAAAGCATTGTGCAATCATCGGGAAGAACATATTTTACATAGATTTATAGGAAATTTTTACATAAAGTTATGTAGAATTTTTATTTAAACTTTATATTAATATATATATCTATATAGATTTATGCAAAATTGCAAAAATTTTAAATATTAAAGTTAAAATTAGGTTTTAAAGTTTAAATTAGGATTAGGTCCTTATTAAATTAGTCCCAATTTAGATTATGCATGTAATTTAAGAGTCAACTATAAGGGTAATTTAAGGATAGTGTCAGTTAAAAATAACGAAAAGCATTGCACAAATGTTTCTTATAATTTAACTGTCCGGTGTTGAATTTTATTTGATGGATGCAGATTACATTAGTACCAGTACGATCATGTTTCATGTGTAACATGAAATGTGGTAGGGATGATTTCCTTCAACTTTTTTGATGTCGCTTATTCTGTTTTTTGCAAAATCCTTTTTTAGTAGAAGTAATGATTTTTATTTATTCATTTTTGGAAGGAGTTAAAATTTTCACTAACCGTAAATGTAAAATATATAATTTTATATACAAATCGCTCAAATCTGGCATCACTGATTATTAATTACAAAATTCATCATTATGATGTAACTGTATATGTAAATTATATAATTTCATATACAAAATCGCTCACTATAATACAAATCTGGCGTCACTGATTATTAATTACAAAATTTATCATTATGATGCTAATTGAGGTTTTGTTGTTTCATTTTCTCTGGTTTTTTTTTTGAACACGACTTTGTCTTTCATTATTCGCATTAAATGGTTTACTTAACAACCAGTTTCGATCAATAGCCTATGATTGCTTCAAAGACACCATGTTTTGCCAACGCTTATTTCACTGACAATCCTATTATACAGATGATAAATTTATAGATAAGTTTGGTTTGTGACCAATATATTTTGCCGACAGCTTATTTTGCAAGGTAATTTTAATCAATATAGTAATTAAGTTTGAAATTAGAATTAAGTGATATAAGCTATTGATGAAATATAATGGTTATAGGATGAACTTGTCTGTAAATAAATCGTCTGTAAAATAAGTTTGTCATTCATGAATGTTAATGAAATGTAGTGTCTTTAAAGTGTTTGTCAGTGAAATAATAAAGACCTATTATATTTGGACTTATTCATAAAAAAAAAAAAATCAAAATTTACAGATTTTGGGTTGAAAGATTATTAGGAACCATGGCGATTCAGAGCTTTGTCAAGG
>CAJVPY010003421.1:0-14154 GCA_910591965.1 Dentiscutata erythropus | reverse complement strand
ACAGAGACGAATCGAATGGTACCAAAATCATTCTGATTGGACTACTGGGTCATAATATATTCAAGTTTTTGTAAAATTTTATATGGATTTTTAAAAATTTTTTATATAGTCTAGGGGGGTCAAGAGCTACTACGTAGGGGTACATAACGTTATATATGGATGCCCCCACACAGCAGAACTATGCTTATAGTGTATGTATTACATATACTCTCAATATAGTCTTCTGTATACTCAACTATTTGATTACAAATACTAGTATTTTTAAAAGTATTAAAATACTTTTATAAGTCGTCTCGCACAGTTCTATTCAGATCAACCAGAGCATTTTTAAAAAACAGTATTAAGATAGCTTCTTATCAACTAGACAAGGTTACATAGTGATGGCAAAAAAAATTTGCAATCAGGTGATTTTTGATCATTTTGAACCTTACAATACAACTATCTACTATCTATATACATGGTACTGTAAGTTTGTTGATCATTGATTGAGTCACAGTAATCTAATTGCAAATTTTTTCTGCCACTACTATATTACCTCAACTAGATATCTTGTATGGCAACCTAAAATTTTGTTATTAATTGTGAAGAAACTTCATGATTATCATATAATTATTATATTTTTATTAGAAATATAATAATTATATAATAATTATGAAGATTCTTCACAGTCAACTTCACAATGACTAGTATATACGCAGACATATATATTTGTATGCAATATTAATTATGTTTTTAATGCTTAAATATAGGGTAAAATTAGCATTCAAGCACAAACTTTAAAACGATATTTGCGAAGAGATTATGCCATGAAACTTACTATTAATTCATTAGATAATGCTATGCACGATCATTGTATAAGTCATTATTTATGGCACGCATTTGGTGATTGCGATCTAGTTTATTCAGAAACCTGCGAAAATTGTAAAAAATTGTTTATTTTTTTTGATAAAATAAAGACTAATATCTCTATAGAAATTGATGAGGTTCTAAATGAGTATCAAACTAAACTTATATATTTTCAAGCTCATATGCATGTAAAACGCATCTTAATGCTCAACTAAGTGCTAATCTTGCACAACTTGGTTCAGATAGCACATTAATAATTGTTGACTATAAGATGAAAATTTTGTGCCAAAAATCTCGAAAGACAAAAGCAGAGTTTTTTAGTAAACATGGATAGTCACTCCATTTAGTCTTAATGTATACAAAGGATTCTGATACTGGCAAAATTAATATCCATGCATTTGATCATTGGAGCAGTGACAGTAAACAAGATACCTGGTTTACTGCATCTTTACTTTATGGAGTAATAGAAATGATTGAAATAAAACCAAAATGAATTAGTATTTTTTCTGACAATGGGCCATATTATCACAACACAGAACTAATGATAATAATGGCTCATTAGAAGGAATCGTATAGTATTTCAGTATGTAAATAGATTTCTCTCGAGGCAGGCGAAGCAAAAATGGCAATCGACTTGCACCATGCCCAGATATAAATAAATTTTTACATATTTAGTTAATAAATCCTAATAAGCCATTATTACTATTTGCTTAGTTAACACACACTATAAAATGATGGGTAAAAATGTGACATAATATTAAATTGGGTAAAGAAATACAGAAAGCAATAAAAGACTTGGCAGGAACTCATGTTGCTAATATCATACCTAATTATGAAGGTTTGTATATTTTGTTTCTTCTAAGTTAAAAAATATAAATATTAATTAATCAAACTAAATAAAAGCAAATAGTAAACTTGGAACAATACATGGAATTTCTAGTTGGCATAAGTGGGCTTGGCCAGATGAGGGAGAAGAAGTCAGATATATTTTGGCTAAGTCATTACCAGAGTTAGGACCATGGAAAAAATATGCATCTGAACAAATTATAAAAATTACAAAAGATCATATTTTTAAAAGGCCAGAACTATTGCTATTAGAGCATACAATACCTCCTAAGTCTTGGACTATGCTAGCACTATATATTCAAAGTATATACTTATACAATTATATCTTAATTTGTAATCCAAATTTAATTATTTATTCGCTATTTAATAGATAAAAATATAATGAATAAATTAAATACTAAATATCAGAATAACTTCGGTAAGATTTTATTAGCTAATATTGCTTACTGAAGTTATTTTTACCTGTTAAAGTACCTTCGAAAATTTTCTATGTATTAGTAAGATTCCTAAAATCTAAAGTCAATAACTACACTTACCAGTATAAATAAACTAAGAAATTTCTTATTTGCACTAAACATTATGGCATATTTATAAAAATGCAAAAAATTTTGAATACTAATATGTAATACTGCTTTTGCTATGCTAATAAATATCCTCAAGGCACATAAATTTCTACGTTTGATAAGTTATAACAAAATATATCAGAAAGTGGAAAAAACAGGTAAGACACATTATTAATATAGATCTGAGATTAACCAGAAAATTTTCAAAGCTTAGCATTGATTGATCTATGATTTGATAATTAAAAATTAGGTTTGGTAGCAAATACACCATAATAAAATTGTCAAATTCAGGTTAATAGAAACAAAAATAGATGTTATTGTGCAAACTCTTATGAATATAGATTTTTTTCTTGTTATTTTTTGTACATTATTACATAACAACAATCTCAGCCAATAATGACTTGTAAATCATGATTATAATTACATGATAACATCGATATTGGAGCAACGATCAATAGTTCTTCATAACAAATAGCTGGCTGAAATATGCCGCTGCATGGCATATTTCAGCTAACTATTTGCTCCGACAAACCAAATTTCATTTTATGATATTAATCGTTGCATGGCCAATATCTTGAAAGTATTTGTGTAAAACCTTTCAAAAAGTTGATAATATAAAGTTGATCGTAAATAATAGCTTATACAATGTGTTAAAAAAAAAAAAGTTTTAGGAATTATCTTGCTTTTGAATTTCAGTAAAGCCGATATATTTGCTTTCTACAGATGATGTATTGTGTTTTAAAGTTAAAAGGCAAAATTTTAAATTTTAGGATCTAAATACAATTGACCTGACACAACCAGATATTTACTCACCAAAAAGGTAAATATACTGCTGTATTGTATATAGTACAATATCAAACAAATATCTTAAATAATAAATAAACTATACAATTCAGTCATGATAGATATTCATTAGGTTGGGCCTTAGCTAAAAAAATAAAAAAAATCATTAGAAAGAATCTTGAAAACGAATGACTAAACAAATTAGAAGTTTATTAGAAAATATGTTTTACGCAGAAACAGTAGATAATAATACAAAATATCAGGTGAGGAAATATATAAAGAATTGTTAAAATGGGCTCAACATGGTGAATTTGACCAAAGTGATGTTCCAAAAGTATCTACTATAAATAATTAGATTGCAACATTTAGTTATAAGTGGAAGCAAAATATGGCAAGGCTTTCCTTAGAGATGCCTGAAATCTCTAGTACATAATTTTTTTTCATATTACTTACTTCATATATAGAGCGTCATATATTAAAATTCAATTTTTATATATAATAAAGCTGTTGGAATCTGACGTTCGTATATAATAGTTTTTTTTTTGTCAAGTAAATGTGAAATTTTTTTTAAAAATATATATTTACAACCATTTTTGCACAAATTGTCTTTTTTGTTATACAGAATTATTTATTTGTTGGGAATTTGTCAAACTTGTAACTTTATATATTTTAGATGATCTCTTATTAAATTGGTAAATTTTTATCCCAAATTATATATATAAAATAGTGCCGATAATAACCGAATTATTAATTAAATGTGATTATTTCACGCTTCAGTAATCAAAATTTAATGATTTTGGTATTATTCGATCTGCCTCATTGAGGCAAATTGAATAGTACTTGTTTTGTTAAATTTGGAGTATTGAATTGCAAGATATCGCAAATTTTGTTAAAAAATTCTATGGTTGCAAACTTTTGCAAATCTGCACTATATTTATTTTCTTAATGATGACTATTATACATATAGTAAAAATCTTTTATGAAACTATTGATTATTTTACTATATAATTTGGCTTTGGCTTTTTTTTTAACATTTTTCATTATATGAAATATATATAACAAATGGTGAGTCTTTAGTAAACAACTTGAATAGTAGCTATCATAGCTAGATCATTATTCATAAACAATATAAAAGAAAAAAGATTATTAGTTGCTTTTAATATACAATTTAGTATTTAATGATAATTAGCTTGTGTTTTATATTTTGTTTAAGCTTGAGTAAAAATTCTTGTCTTAAAATTTTTATCAATACTAATAAACAAATCAAAAAACATTTCATATCTATTAGTTTTTGCTATGTTATTATAAATAATTATATTATGAAATTTAGGCCAAAGCTCATTTCATTGTTGACTTGTTATCTAAAAAAGCCCAGTAAGTTTATTGGATGATTTTTTAAAACATGGAATAACTATATAATCATTATCTTTTTCATATAGTTTCATAAAATACAAAAGTATAGTAGAGGCATCTAACTTATCATGAATTTGAATTTTCCAAAATTTTTAAATAGCATTATATAAACTCTTCTTCTTAATTGTATTGAGGAAACTCTTTAATGGGAAGATCATATTGTTGTTTAGTGCCCAAATAACTATTTATAGTGTTTTATCCAAAATTATTTAAGAAATACATGAGTTTTTGAAAGCTAGCTCTATAGTTGCTAGATAGAACCCCAGATATTTAGAATATAAGTTATATATAAACTTTTTAGCAAAACCTCCATAAATTTGAAAAGCAAAAAATCACATATTTGTAAATATTTTAGCAACTAGCAGTCCAATTTGGATAAACTTTTTTTAAAATGAAAGCTCTTAGTAAGACACTTCTTTTAAAAAAAATTCATTCAATTCTAATTACTGAATTCGAAAATATTTAAGAAAAAGCAAAATTTTAATTTTTAGCAAATTAGGCCAAATCGGCCAAAATCCAAATATAATCTATATTACATTTATGGTTATGAGTATTTTTTTTTTTTTAAGCAGTCTTGTCTTTATTTATTGAAACTACTATTTAACCATTATATATATATATATTGTCTTTATAGTATATTACTCTAATTTAAAAAAGACTTACCAAGTATTTATCTAGTATGACCTACCAAAACAACAATTTATTTCCCTCAGGATTCTTAATTTTTTAAAGATTTTATACTGATCAAAATACCCCCCTTGGTTATTAATTGGCTGTTGTCTGTATGCTTTAAAAAGATTATTTTAGCTAATTTGGTTCTCATTCCCTGGTTAGATTTTCTCTTTCCTTGGCTGTATTGAGTTTTTCTTCTTTTTAGCTAACTTGGTTTTTCTGATATCTTTCTCTTTTGAACTGTATGATAGATTCTTATTTTCTTTGTCTTGTTTTTCTGCTTCTTCACTTTTTCTTTTTCATATATTTTTTATTTTTTTTTTCTTCATTATGCTTTCTTTTTTTTTCTATTCTACAATCTTTTTGCATCAGGAGTTTCAAATAAGCTTGTGAAAATGTTGTGAGAAGCTAACAATAAAGGCGTGTAGGATTCTGAAGGTTTTTACTACTTTTTCTTCTAATAACAAGCTAATTTTTTAACTCTTTGCTTTGTTACCATGCCTCTTATTAGTTCTTTTCTAGCTAAGATTTTTTTATCAAGACTTTTGCCAAATACTAATTCTGCTATTTTTTGCTTATTATATATCTTCAAATTTGCTTTTTCTTTTTCTGTTTTGTTAACAATAGCTAAGCAGCTTTCTTTTTCAAGCTTGTTTCAAGTTAATTGCAACTTGGTATATTCGGCTAAGTGGTCTTGTGTTTTATATTCTTAGAAGCAAATCTTGCAAGTGTCATTCATATATAAATATCTTTTTTTCTGTTTCAGAATTTGCATTGTCAGGAGTAAACTATTAAGATGCTTGATTTTGAAAATTTAATTTTTATAAGCTTAAGAGCTTGTGCATTTTCTTCCCTTTACTTTGCTTATATTTTTTTAGACCTTTCCCCAGTCTACTTCATTTCTTTTGTAGGTTGTTTCAACCCATTTGTTTATATTTTTCAGATTTTTCCATTCAGTGTCAATAACTAGATCTGTAAGCTATATAACAAAACTTTTAGTTGTGTCATCTACTTATATCTCTTGCTATTTCATCTTAGCAATCAACTGCTTGTTTCAGAGCCATTTCGGGTTTAGAAGCAAAGAACTGTTTACTCCTTTCTTTGTAAGTTTGTTGGCCTTTTCATTATCTTGCACCCCACTATGTGCTTTGATTTTGTTAAATTATACTCTTAGTTCTTTAAGTTCAATTGTTCTCGATATTTGTTTTAAAAGGCAAAGATTTTTCTTTTTTACTATATCACTTGGCTTAGTTTTGGTTTGGCTTACTTGTATTGCCTAAATCGATGCTGCACTATCTGTATAAACATTTACTATAGCCTTGTTTAATGCAGTTAATAAGGCTAACCATATTGCATTCAGTTTAGCTCTAGTTGATAACAACTAATCTTTTATAGCTCTTTTAAATTCTGCTATATAATTTTCACTCTTCTTGGCTATAGTTATGAGTATTGTTAAACTTAATAATATATATTTCAGTATTATTTTTTTTGAAAATAGAAGCTCACTTGCTATTATAGTATGAGTCAATGTTCTCTATCTTTATTAGATTATTAATTTTAGCTTTCCAACAGTATAAACATAATAACAAACAATGCTTTTATTAACAAAATTAAAATTTTTACAAGTTTTTATAAAAACAAATCTATTGCATTTTGTATATACTTTAATAGTATTATCAACCATATCCCAAGTCTTAAAAAAATGATTTTGTAAAATTCATAATCCAACTTAAAATTTTTTAAAGTTTGTAATCAACAAATCCTTTATTCTAAAAGTTAACAATTTATAATAAGAATAAAGTTTTATTAACCTTACTATAGTACCAATTGTCAAAAGATAAAGTACTCTGTATTAGTATTAAATTCTGATAGTGTGAACATTAAGTAGTACTGTACTTTTTTGTCAAAATTCTGAATTTCTATTAGCTAAAATAAACCAGTCCAAAAACTGGTCTTGGACTGGTCTTAGACCGAACTACCGGTCTATTTGGGTAATGAACTAGGAAAAAGAGATTTTCATTTTGAGAAAATAGTGATTATTTGCCTGTGAAACCTAAATTGTACTCCTGAATTTTTTGTCTATTTTAGACATCAATTATTGAATAAACAATGTCATGTGATTACAAAACACTGATTGACCAATCTAATTTAATTGAATTGTCGATCTTTGACTGTCAATCTATTTTTAAAACACGAACATAAAAAATTGGTTTATATTCAAGTTAACTTATCTTGATAAATTATTATATCAATGTAGAGTAAAAGGTGAAATACTAATAGATATAAGCTAGCACTTTAATTTGAATCAAAAATCTCAAAATTTATTAAAAAGTGTTAGAGATGGGTTTTCCTAGTCCATTACCCATTTATCATGGTCGACCAGTCTTTTGGACCAAAACCGGACCGTAACATCTCTAGCTAAATTTGATGAATTTTTTTTTTATTTGAATTCTATGATCCATAGAATTCAAATATAAAGTTTTATCAGATTCAAGCAGGTAGTTGTCAAGTTATCTTCGCTCAAAGTTTTTAAAATTTTTACCGGGATCTGCATGTCGATCAGCATCAAAAAAGTAGGCGCAAAAATGATTGTTTTGCGACTGGCACGTACGTACGCCGTACTAATAATCACCATACTAAACCTCTCAGGTTGTCAATTGACCAGATCAAATCATCTACCCCAGTACCAAAAAGTTACGGACACGTTCGATGAATTTTCCTGATCATGTTACGTTACACCTGATCTTGAGATCTGATTGGTTTGCGCCACAAAAATCACGTGCCCGTAACTTTTTGATGGCGTACATTATTGTTTCATTTGTTTTAAGGGAAAAAGTCAGGTCATAATCAAAAGTCAAACCAACTTACTAAATTAAAACAGACCACATTTTATACTATAAATAACTGAAAATGAAATATAGAGTGACACTAATTTATTAATAAAGAATGTCCAAATAAAAATACCATTAAAACAATAATTAGTTGTATTTAACGAGCTCTAATTTGTTTATGGCTGATGTCCACCATTATCTTGTTCTAACCACTTTGCATATTTTTCCAATCGAGCAGATTCTTCTTCTTCGGTTTCATTTGACTTGGAACCAGTCTTCTGATACTTTTGTTTACCATCAAATATTTCTGCTTCAATTTTACGTCCAGCAAAAAATCGACCATTCATTTTCTAAATAATTTGGCCTTTGTCAATTATCTTCAAAAAATAAAAGTAAAAAAAAAGAAAAAACTAATAATAATTACCAACACACATGCTTCGGCACTTAATGGATCTTTAAATTTAACAGACACTATACCATCAGGTTCTTTCTGTAATTCAAGTGGTGTATTTACATAAGCGGTAAAAGCAAGAGTACAAAAGACTACAACCTTTCTTCAAACTTACTCACATCATATAATACCACGTTTGTTACTTCTCCTAGCTTTTGACATTCTTCGCGAATGTCCTCTTTCAAATCCAAGATTAAACTAACATCGTTCTAATTTATAGAATACTCTGACTTATTACAAATATGAAATCTTCAGTTCAGTAAATTATATTAGTTTAAACGCTTCACTTACCTCCAATTCTTCCAATGTAAACATATACTTCAGAATTACGATTTTACTATATCTTTCAGCCTTTTTTCCTGGTTCAGCTTCAAACCAATCCAATTTTCTGGTATTAATGAGATATTAAAATTAAAAAACTCATTTTGAATAAATATAACATTGAAATTAACTATAAAGTTACTACTTTTCAAGTTGATGCAATTTTTTCTGGACTTTTTTCTTATCTTGCTTTACTAAGTTATTGTTGGTTTCTTCCGAAGGCTTTGGCATCTTCTCTTTAAATTGTGCCTATATTGATAGGGGTAAAACGCATAATAAATATAAAATTTCAATTATAACAAGGAAATTAGAAAGCTTGCTTGTAACTTTGTATATTACCTTTTGTACTCGTATTTTGGAAGCTTCGTTCGGGCGAAGGTCAGTTTCGTCCAAGAGCTGACAAGCAAGAAGAACAGATTCCTCTTTAAAATAAGTCACGAGAGCGTCACCTTTTAGGCGATCATGATCATCCTTGTAAAGTTTAATTTTTGGTCCACCTAAAATGAAACTTCTTGTATTAAAAAATGTAAAATTGTAATACGGAATGAAACTTAAAAGATTCAAGTAATCTACCAGAATTTAAGTCTTCTAACAAAACACCGTACTTCGAGAAAACTTCAGCCAATTCCTCGATAGTAACGTCAGGTGGTAGTCCGCTGACATATACAGAAGTATTTGCAGGTTTTTTCTTTTGTGAATTATTCGGTTTTTTTTTTTTTCCATTTTGATCAGTCTTAAATCGTGAATCGAAAATCAATTAGTCACCTCGTTTGAATTGAATTGAATAGAGAATTACATAGTACACATACATCATCGACAGTGTAAACCTTTTTTCGTTTTTCTCGTATGTTTGGGTTAGCAGGTTCCTTTGGTGGCGGACACAAAAACACAGAAAATTCGTTTCGTGTTGTCATTTGAAGTGACCAAATTTTTACTGTATCATGGTAAAGTATCTTACACTTTCGTCGACACCAGGAACCGAATAAGCAAGTTGTTGAAGTTTCAACAAAACTTCTTCATCCTATTCATAAAGATTTATAGGTTGTAAATACCATTTTTTTTCAAGGAATTATTTATCATAGAGTGAGAGACTTGCCATTTGGCACCATTGCTGTTGTTCTTCATTATATTCCCAGGTATTTCCATCCTCGCTTGTGTACGTCCACTTTCCCGTTTCTTCAACAAAGTGCATATGTGGATCAGAAGCAAAGTTTGAAGAAGAGGGTGGAAGAGGGCTTTTTTCTTTTGCAAGCGCCTCGTTCTTTATAGAGTCGTTCACTGACATTGATAATTATTTTGTTTTCACTCAGAGAAAAAGAGAAATTATATACAGTGTATATGATACGTAGCAAGTTTGTAATTATAACGATGTTCCTTTGCGTACGTACATACGTTTTCGATCTCAAATCATGTGATTATCAGTTATGTCATCCATCATTCAGTGGCCCCCAAAATTGCAAAACTTTCATTTTGTCCTACTTTTTTGATGCTGATCGACATGCAGATCCCAAGATAACTCGACAGCTACCTGCTTGAATCTGATAAAACTTTATATTTGAATTCTATGGATTCATGGAATTCAAATAAAAAAAAATCCATCAAATTTAGCCAAAGTGTCTATCAAAATAATTAACCATAGCTGCCGCAACAATTTGGACCGGCAGATTCTCGATTTTGATTGGTTAAGAGCGACGCTCAAAAAATTAGGCCGGAATTACTCATAATTTTACTAATGAAATCATAGCAGCCCATTAAGTGAAAATTGTTCCTAGGTCAATTTTACCATAATGTGGGCTTATTTTTTAAGAATTTCTATTTTTGTAATGAAAAAATTAAAAAGTTAATCCCGGCCGGAATTTAGTAAACAATTTTGTAATGTGGGCCAAAATTTCGAAGATCCTCGGCCGTTAGCCAATCAAAATCAAGGATCTGCAGGTTCAAATTTGTTGCGGCAGCTATGGTTAGCAGTCATAGGACATGTCCTTTTACAGAGGTTCCAAATGTAGTTATATATAAATTAAATAAGTTAAATTATTCAAATTTATATGTAAATTTATACAAAAAAATCATTTAAATTAAATTTATTTAAAAATATACATATAAACCTTTCTTTAAATTTTAAATATATATTCTTTAGCATTTAATACTCTCTTGTTTAAAATTTTAGCTCTTAATTTATAAGTAGGGGGCTGAAAATCTTCCACTAAAGTTGATCAATTCTTTACTATGTTCTTTAAGTCAAATAACTAACTCAACCTCTGCAATAATATGATTGGTTAAAATAATCTTTTAAAATGATTCTAATAGTGGTTGAATCATCAAAATTGGCTTGGTGGATCCCAAGATACTTGGGGTCAAAGAAGAGAATATAAGGATTTGCAAATTTACTATTACACAAAGTATCATAGTACTATAATACTTTGTATAACAGTGAATTTGCAAATCCTTATGTTCTCTTCTTTGACCCCAAGTATCTTGGGATTCACCAAGCCAATTTTGATGATTCAACCACCATTAGAATCAGAAGAACCTCCTCTACAACTTTTCTTAAAGCTAGAAAAGACCTTTACTTAATAGTATTTTTCATGTTTTAGAAGATTATTTTAACCAATCATATTATTGCTTGGAGCTTAACTTAAAGAAAATAGTAAAGAATTGATCAACTTTATTAGAAAATTTTTAGCCTCCTACTTATAATCAAGAGCTAAAACTTTAAACAAGAAAGTATTAAATGCTAAAGAATATATATTTAAAATTTAAAGAAAGGTTTATATGTATATTTTTAAATAAATTTAATTTAAATAATTTTTTTGCATAAATTTATATATAAAATTGGATAAATCAACTTATTTGATTTATAAGTAACTACACTCAGTTGGACATGTCCTATGACTGATATATTTTTATAGTATATTTATATATTTTTACTATATAAACTATATAATTTTTAAATTAAAAATAAAAAAGTTGCAATTAATAAAATTTTATATTATAAAAGCATTAGTTTATGATGACCCCGTGATCGGCTAATCAAAATTGATTATGTGAGCCACATGATAACCGATTTGTGAAGAGCAAATTGGTCAAACATGTGACTCACGGGACCGATTTTAATCGATCGGTCATCTAAAAATATCACGTAACAAAACTACAAGTTAAAAAAAAAAAAAAAAGCAAATTTATCTATTTATCACTACCGGATACAACCCGAAATTTTTTTATTTTTTTTTAAAAAAAATCAATGATACATAACAATTCATGCATATTATCCAGTGCCAACTTCGCACTTTATTTATACTGTATAAAAAAAAAAAAAAATCTATTCTAAAAAAATACTTTGCCCAGCTCTACATACCCATAACAGATCGAACAATTTCCTATAGAGACAAAATGAAGATACCAGAAGCACCCACTTCCTCCTATGAATGATACTCCAAGAATAACTCCAAGAACAGCAACTTTAAGAAAAGAAGCATTTAAAAAAAGAGATAAGTTAGTACTTGTAACAAAAAAAAAAAAAACTAGCAAAAAAAAAAAAACCACTTAAGGCTATACAAAGTAAATTTTTTATTTTGCATTACCCACCACCTATTTTTTTAATTTTACCATTTAATTTTCCCCTATAAATTATTCTAATATTGTCCGATAGAAACCTTATTTTTCCAGAATTGTCCAATAGAACTAATAAAAAAAAATTCGTTTGCCGACCCAATTTTCTAATTACATATTATGTAAAGCAAAAAACTAACTATGCATAATCTTAAATATGAAGATGAGTCTATTATTTATTGTAGAATAAAAAAAAATAAAAAATAAAAAAAATCTGACTATTGATTCTGAAATCCATATAATGCAAAACAAAAAATTAACTTTGCGTGGCCTAACCGACAAAGATCTCGAGACGATAACGACTCCAAGAAAAGAAGCTCTTAAAAAAAGAAAGAAAGAAGTACCCATAACAAAAAAAAAACAAACTAGTAAAAAAAAAAAAACTACTTAAGGTCACACAAAATAAATTTTTGTTTTGCATTACCTGCCAACCCATTTTTCAATTTTTACCATTTAATTTTCCCCATAAATTATTCCAGTATCGCCCAGTAGAGACCTTATTTTTTGGAATTGTCCAATAGAACTGATAAAAAAAATTCGTTTGCTGACCCAACTTTTTGATTCCATGTTATATAAAGTGAAAAACTAACTATGTATGATCTTAAATGTAAAGATGAGTTTATTATTTACTGTAGAATAAAAAAAAATAAAAAATAAAAAAAATCTGACTATTGATTCTGAAATCCATGTAATACAAACCAAAAAATTAACTTTGTGTAGACTAACCGACAAAGATCTTGACTCCTACTACTATGATGACTCCAAGAATAGAAGCTTCTAAAAAAAGAGAGAAAAAGTAATACTCGTAGCAAAAAAAACAAAATAGTAAAAAAAAAAAAACTACTTAAATCGACAAAGGTCTCAATACCCATTATAACGATTCCAAGAATGGCAACTCAAAGAATAACTTCAAGAATGACGACTTCAAGAAAAGAAAACAACGACTCCAAAAATGATGACGACTCCAAGAATAATGACGACTCCAAGAATAATGATGACTCCAAGAACCAAAAACGATGACTCCAAGAACTAAAAATGATGACTCCAAAAACGATAACTCCAAGAACGACAATGACTCCAAGAATGACAATAACTCTAAGAACCAAAAACGACAACTCCAAGAACAATGACTCCAAAAACAACAACAACTCCAAGAATGACGACGACTCCAAGAACCAAAAACGACGACTCCAAGGATGATGACTCCAAGAATGATGACTCCAAGAACAACTACTTCAAGAAAAGAAGCAACTAAAGAAAAAAAAGTTAGTACCTGTAAAGTAAAAAAAAAAAACAAAAAAAGAAGAAAAAAATTTTTACTTATCTCAAAGAAGTATTAGTGCAAATGAAAAAAAAAAAAAAAAAACAAAGGGTGTGGCGGCTTAGTGAAGTGGTCTAGTTGTCACCCCACCAAGTAGCAGGTTGAGAGTTCAAATCCTACAGATGACAATTTTCGAATTTAATCCTGTGTTATGGTTACTATCGTCCGCATCGGGGAAAAATGCCTGTAACCCATTAGCATACCAAGGATCGGCAATAAACCGGAACCTGGAAGATTTGGGGCATTGTACAAGCCTGTAGGCCAGGGAAGTACAAGTAATGCTAACTGGTTAAATGCGGTGCAAACCCATGATAAGTCCAACAGATCGATGCATATGGGGATGATTATATGATGAAAGTCTGCTTGGAAAGTTCCGAATATGGTATTTATAGCTAGAACTACTTAGTTTCGGCTTTGAAGAAATACAAACTGGTATATGATAGGCAGTGTAAACACAAGATAAATCTATATAAGGGCAAAAAACACTTGTATTTAGAG
>CAJVPY010003420.1:0-14156 GCA_910591965.1 Dentiscutata erythropus | reverse complement strand
GTACAATTTTAATAATTGTATTAATATCGTTAAGATGATCTTAACTCTATTAAAAAAAATAGCTAGTTTCTGTAAAGAATAGATTAACTTTGTTATTTATAAGTATATAAAAGAAGTTTGCAATATGCAAGATAGCTTTGAATTTAGATTTAAAGTGGGCAATTTAAGTAGTATCATCTATATAGACAAATATGAAATAGAGAATAAGTAAGTTGCATGTATAGATATAGTTATGTAAAGGGTATAGTCTGCATAGTCTTGGTTAACTTTAGTGAGAAGTAGATCAAAATAAATATACTGTAGTATTGGTATAATGGTTTTGCTCAGATTAATTCTGTCTTGAACTGTATATTTGATAGTATTGCCAAAGTTTGTTATAACTTGGTTGGTATAGTTTTTGAAAATATTGATGATAAAATTAGTAATAACTGTTAGGTATTTGATTTAAAGAAAGGCTTTTCTAAGAAGAGACAAATGTATCAAGTTATAAGCCTTTGATATATCTTGTATTAGGATTCAAAATTTTTTGTTTTGGGTATTAATATTTTTAATAATATGGGTTAGATATTTGTATAGGTTGGGTTGTGAATATACAGTATATGAGAGAGCCATGTAATTAGAATAGAATAGAATAGAGAATTATAATAAGATTTTGTTTCATTTGTTTGTAATAATTTTAGTCAATATTTTGTATATGTATTCAATAAGTGTAATTAGGTAGGTATTGTTTAAATATCCATCAAATTTGCTTTTCTTCGATATTGAATAAACTAAACTGTATCTTCAAGCCTTAGGTATAGTAGATTGCTTGAGACAAGAGTTATACAGATTAAGCAGAATAACTAATAATTTGATAAGCAGATGTTTTAACATTTTATTTGATATACCTTGGGAGCTAGTTGCTTTGTAAGTAGATAAGTGTTAGATTGTTGTTTGTAATCCTTGTAGCATGATTGGGGTAGTGATGGATTGGAACCAATCTTTTCAGATATTTGGAATAGGTTTGTAGTATATATAAGTCTCACTATGGCTATTTGATTTATATAGTAGAAATGCTTTTTGTCCAGTTTTAAAAATGTGTTTTAATTTGTTATTTTATTTTTTGTGGCTCTGTAATGATAATATTGTGGTCTTTGATATTGTCAAAGAAGACCCTGTCTTTTTTCTAGTGTAGAATACTATTAATCATAACTAAAATATTGGTTTAAAAGTTTGTATATCACTTGTTTATATAATAATTTATTTGGTTTTTTTTGTTTATTCTTATTTACTAAGTTCTTTGTATATAGTATTGTTTTTTGTAAAGAGCAGATTTGGGCCTTGGTTTGGCAGATTTGGTTTGTTAACAGATCAGTAGGGTGGAGGGATATAAATTTGTATTGTATAAATTTAGTAATATTATTGCCTTATAGATTACTATATTTCTCTGAAAATAAACACTTCTCAGAGCAATTTTTATAGCCAAAATTCTTGTGATCTAATGATTTAACCTGTATTATTTTAGTACTATTCAAATCATTTTGACAAGTTGATTCAAATAGTATGAGAATTTTGGCTATAAAAATTGCTCTGAGGGGGTGCTTATTTTAAGAGGAATATGATAATCTGAAAAGTAAAAAATTTTGGAGTAATTGGTGTAGAAGTGTGCAGAAAGTTTGTAGTATCTTGCATATTATTTTAATTGCTTTGTATAGCTTTGTTACTTTGAATATAAAGGTATAGTACTGTTTGGGGCTAGTACAGGTTGTAGAGATATAGTTGTTTATAGCTTCTTTTACCACCATGTTCTATTTATACCAAAGTTTGTCTATATTAGTTTGGATTTGGAGAATTAGGGTCTTGTAGTCTAGTGGTCTAGGTGCCTAACTTTCTACAGATGAGATTAATGGTTTGATTATAGCTAGTAGTAATTAATTTAATTAATTATCTCTATAATCTTTGGGAGCTTTTGAATATGAAACTCTGTGGCGATAAAACTATGTAATATACATATTTGGCTGATAAAGAATTCTTGAAAGGAGCCCAAGCTATGAAGAAAACTATGCACTATGTATAACATGAGTCACAGAAGATAATACTGCAAAAGGCTATACATGTGAAACTATAATTGGCAAGATAGCACTAACAACTCTAAAATGGCATTGGGATTTTGATTAAGAGAATGGCTGAATATGATATATTCAGAAGTAGTAAAAAAAGCAGTGAATATATAAGGGGCTGCAGTAAGAGAATGGCTTTACCAAATATAAAACACCTCTGGCACAAGAAAACAAGGAAAACTGGCCAAAAAAACCCCCCAAAAGCATAAAAGCAAGTACTTCAGTAGTATAAAAATAAAGATAGCTAGTGAGTAATATGTTGTACAACTTATATAGAAGTCAATAACAAAATATAGCAGAAGCGTGAGTTCTGGATTACTGGCTTGTGACAGTAATTAAATAAGATACTTAACTTCTATTCTAAGGATCTAGACTTCTGTAATACTATATCCAGTGTTGGCATTAGATATATGTCTAGCTATTTTTAGTACCCTTGGACTGGACATAGATATTGGTCATATACCTAGACATAGTCCAGGTCCAATAGGTTCAATAATTTAATCATCATTTTTAATCTTTATAAATTCTATAAGATATAGTTGTATCATATTACTAAGCCTTAGATTTTATCAAATGATCACCACATTATAGTTACATGAATAAAAATAAAAATAATAATAAAGCATTAATTGATGATTTTTATTTTCACTAAATTATAATAGTGACTCAAATAATTTGATTTCGAATCATAAATTTTTTAACTTGTGAGTACTTATGAGTTAATTGTTAATGCATAATAAAGTTTAAAATAACTAATACTTTGCATTATAAATTTTGTAAGCTGTATAAAAATGTTGTAACTCTAACATAATTAAGTATAATTCTTTAAAATTTAAATAAACTACATATGTAATTTATTGCAATCACAAATTTTTAATAAACATACATTTGCATTCATAACTTGTAGTTAGATATAACACATATATTGAATTGTACTTGCTTTCATAACATACAAATTGACTTAAATTTGCTTTGTATAACTCGCTATCGAAGTAATTTATTTTTCTAGCTCGCAGTTTATAAAATTTATCAATGAATTTATTGCCATGCTTCGAATTACTCGAATAAGCAATTTAATTGAATGACTCGAGCAGATTAATTCGTTAGTCACTAGTTTATACAACTAAATAGGGTTTTAGAATTAATAATTCGACGTCCGGTTTCAATTAAAATAAATGATGTGTTTATTTTAAAGAAGCGACGTACAAATTCGATTTTTTTTAAAAGTATGTACTCATTTATATAATCATTAATGGGTGAATGTTTATCAAAAAAAAAGCTAATATTATCATCTACTTTGCTTATTGAATTTTCTAATTCAGAATTCTAAAATATTCTCTATAACAATGTTTGGATAAATAACTAATATTTTATATTTGTAACATGAATGTTCTCATATTTAAATAGAGAAGAAGATATTGCATATATTTACTTTCGCTTAAGCCAACTATCAAAGCTAAACAGCACATAAATATATTAATTACAAAGATTCCACAATAATCTGAAATTAATTCAATTTATTTAAAGTGAGAAAAACCCGAAATCTTACATATAATTACCAAAACATACATATTTGATAAAATAAAAAATAAGATTTTATCCCATTATTGCATAGAATATTATATATCTAAAATTTAAATTTCTAATGTTACTAAATATCTGTTGCAAAAAAAGGTGCTTCCATGTCAGTTGAAAACAAATTATTTAATGGCTATTTGGCCTTGCAATTTTTTACAGGATGTTCTTGATTTTCTAGCAATTCATTTATATTAGCCAATTCCAAATCTATTAGATTATCTTCAGAGTCATCTTCATTTGTTGTCGATAACCATAATGATATAACATCTTCATTATCTTCAACTTTTTCGCAATTGCTTTCATCATCAATTAAAAGAGCATCTGACTCGTTTTCAGGATGGCCTAACAAAAAGGTTGTAGAAGTTGATTCATAAAGTTTTTTAAGCTCATCTAATTCTTGAGTTCGGCGATTTTGAGTAAGTATTCTACGCAATTGACTAATTGACAAAACTATAATTTAATTAATTAAAAGATAAATATATACATAAACAAAATTCAGATATAATAGCAATTAAAACTGGCAAAAAAAAGAGTTTGTCCAATTTTAATTGCTATTTTGTCTAAACAAATTTATAAAATAGTTCTTTACTAGTAATCTGTTACGCCGGCTGGAATGGATAAATCCCATTGAAGACCAAAAACATTCTACAAAGGCTGTATTTACACAAATTGCATGAATTTGTAATGCAACTTAACCTAGTTCTTTGGCACGTGATACACAGTAATTCCAATACCCGATTATATCATTACCAAACTGTCTTGATATCATAGTATTAAATGGTGATTTTTTTTGATGGTAAAGCTCAAGCTCACGTAAAATTGAAGTTGGCTGCTATTGAAACTATGCACAATAATAGTACATAATATATTCACCTATATCAATCCATGTTAATGTATCTAAATCGGAATTAAATTTATCTATTTGATAAGTTGGATGAAGAATAAATGATAATATGAGCAATGGTTGTTCTCAAGAGCTCCATCGGTTTTCCAACCGATTTAAAAGCTACTGACTAAGGTTATTATCAGAATATTCTTTAATCATTTTGGCCAAATAGCCAAAAGAGTGTAATACTTCAAAAAGTCATGCTTTGTCACGCTGCAACAAATTACCGTATATTGCCAAAAATAAGCCACCTCCAAAAATAAGCTACCCCTTTTTTCTTGGAAAAGAAACATAAAAAAATTTGTAATTCCGAAAATAAGCTACCCCTGATAATTTCTTAAAATCTAGAAGTAGTTTCTATATATAAAGGTCAAAATTCTATTAAGTTAATCGATAAATGTCACTTAATAGGAGTTGTTCAGGACGTAAAAATACACATATTGTGAAAGTTTGAAGCAAATCAGAGAACTTTTTACTAAGATGTTTTTCCATTTTACGTTTGAGCGTAAAATGCAAAAACATCTTAGTAAAAAGTTCTCCGATTTGCTTCAAACTTTTATGATATGTGTATTTTTACGTCCTGAACAACTCCTATTAAGTGATATTTATCGATTAACTTAATAGAATTTTAACTTTTATATATAGAAACTACTTCTGGATTTTAAAGAAATAATAAAAATCAATCTTTTCGAAACTTTACCCGAAAATAAGCTACCCCCATGATTTTTGTGTCACTTTTTTGGCCAAAAAAGGTAGCTTATTTTCGGAAACCTACGGTAAGACAAGCACAATAAGGTAATAATAAAGCTTTTATATTTCTTATTTGTCGTCACCAGTTATTATCATTAATAATATTATATATTTTGTCTAGTAATATCAAATCAGAAATGCTTTGAGGATCAGATAATTTATCACTCGAATCATATTCACGAGGTTCATATTTTGCAATTAATATCTAAATGCAATAAAAATATATTAATAATTAATTGATTAATAAATATATATAAATTTAATTATATTAATTACTTTAAGAGCTTCTTTTGTTTTTAAAAGACTTTCTAAACAATAAAAATAAGAATTTTATTGTGTTACACCTGGTTTAATAAGAGTCACATATTTATGGTATAAATTCTTCTGCTGTTCTTGCAATTTACCAATAAAATATGCATGATTAATATTCCCAAAATATGTTGTAATAGTAACTACATTATCAATTGCTTTTTTAAATACTGGTGATTCCTTAAAAATCTCACTAATACATAAATTTAATTGATGAGCAAAGCATAGTAAAAAAACCTTATTTGAATACTTTATTTGTAGTTGTCTCCTATGTAAATAAATTTAAATTAATTAGCACCTATTTAAAGTAAGTATTGTCAAAAAAGCCTGCTATTAGACTTTTAATCAGTTTTGGTTTAAAATATAATTAAAAGTCTAATTATAGTATTTTTTTAATAGTATTTAAATAATAAAAGCAAGATAATTAATTACCTTGCTGCAGTATACGCGCTGCACTATCTGTTACCAAAGCAATAGCTTTAATTTCTTTTAATTCTAATTCATTAAACAATTCTTCAATTTTTAAAATGACATCACTAGCATGTGATCTTTCGGCACTAATATCTTGGGCTTTCCAGATTAAAGGTTCACCAGAGGAGGTAATTAAAACACTTCCTAATAAATTCTGATTAATTACGTTTGTCCAACCATCTAAAGTTATAGTAACTCCAACTTTGTCATTTTGTGCCATTTTTTCTATTTTAAATACAAATTTAGTAGTAGCATTGTCTAAAATTTTTTCACTTAGTTGTTTGCGAGTAGGTAGTGAAATTTTGGGGCTAAGAAATTTAAAAGGAGCTAGTAATTCTATATTTTCAACCTATCTAAAACTCCAACCATTGACTACCGTCATTTTTAAAAGTAAGTAATTAAAATTTAATTTTTCTGTTTTAGAAAGCCCGCATATTACATGAAAATCTAAGGGCCCTCTAGACTCTTGTTCAGTATCAGTATTATTATTTTTGTCTGAATTATCTTAAGCTTGATCACTAGACTTATTACTGACTAATTAATAAATAAAATCTGTTTAATTATACTTTGAATATAAAAAATTTATTAATAATTAATAATTATATATATATTTGCACTTTTTTTAAAAATTTTTTGATTTTTCATTATCCATATCATTTAATATTCTTGTAGCCTCATCTTCTCCTTTTTGGTTTTTAAAATATGCACAATTTTTTAAATGTGATTTTACAAGCTTTTTTGTATTGACAAATTTATTTGAATACACATATTCTTGGCTTTTAGTTTCTTTACATACAATACATATAGCAAAATGATTATATTCATTAGACTTTTCTTTTAAAACTTCTATAAATTCTGTTAGACAATGACAAGTAGGTTTTTTTTTTGCAGCAGCATTATTTAGCAAATTAATAAATTTAGGATTGAAAGAAGTATGCAATGTTTGTATTCAAATCAATTCTTTATAAATAATAAATATTTTATGTACATAATCAGGAATTATTTTATAGCATTAGTATTGATATCTATAATAATGCCAAATTAATACTATTAGAAGTTGAAAAATCATTACAAGATTTTATTTGGATCACGTATACTACAAGTTTTATTTTGATCATTTATATAAACTATTAAATAAATTACAATTATATTAACGCAAATGAAATAGCAATCTGATTATTCTAAAACCTGAATAATAAGAGTTTTTATTATTAAACCAAAAGTGGTTCTATTGGGCTATTTTTATAATATAGATTTCTTGCTTTCTCCGATTTAATTACTTCTAATGCAAAAATTTTTGATTCTGATAATAATAAAGAATGAATTTAAAGCTGAAACAAGCTTTAGTATCGGTTGTAGATTTTTTTTATTCTATATAAACAGCCAGAATAATTTTAGAAGAAGTAATCTGTACTTAATTTTAAGTGCGATATTCTTAAAATTTATACTACAACAAATATATATGGAATAAAATCTTAATTAGATATAATAATTAATAATTCGTGAAATTTTAAGTACTAAAAAAAAATTTTTCTCATTTATGTTATTTGAGTGCTTCAAAAGGAAAATCTAAAAATCTTTATTAGATAAATTTCGGGATTTTTACTTGCGTAACATTTAAAGTATAGAAATGTGGATTTCTTTGGCTATGATTTGCAATTCTTTATATAAAAAGTAATAGCCGTAACTAGCCAAATAATTAAAAACTAGTTATTTTATCATAGATTATCAATATTATCTAATAATACATAGGTTTGGGTCAAAATCCTGATAAACAGATTCTGATCCAAGCCTGTGAAAAATAACTTCAAAAAAAATTCTTACAGTACAACCTTGGCATTATTTGAGAGGTTTAAAAGGAAAATTCAGAAGTTTTATTAGATAATATTTCAGGGTTTTCACTCGTGTCATATTTAAAATATAGAAATATGAATTCCTTTGGCCGTGGTTGCAATTTTTTATATAAAAGAGTAATAGCCATAATTAGCTAGATAATTAAAATCTGTTATTTCATCATAGATTATCAATATTATTAATAGTACATGAGTTTGGGTCAAAATCCTAACAAATAGATCTTGACAGATAATTTTGATTCTGTTGGGATTATTATTTTCAAGTTTTGACTCAACTCCGTGAAAATAAACAAAAAAAAAAAATTTATCACAGTATGACTTTGGCATTATTTGAGTGTTTCAAAAGAAAAATCCAGAAGTTTTATTAGATAAAATTTTAGAATTTTCACTCATATCACAATTAAAGTATAGAAATGTGAATTTCTTTGGCTGTGATTTGCAATTTTTATATAAAAAAGTAATAGCCGTAATTAGCTAGACAATTAAAACCTGTTATTTCATTATAGATTATCGATATTATCTAATGATACGTGGGTTTGGGTCAAAATTCTAATAAACAGATTCTGACAGAGAATTTCGATCCTGTTAGAATTCTTATTTTCAAGTTTTTAATCCAAACTCATGAAAATAACTTCAAAAAAAAAAAATTCTCACAGTATAACCTTGGCATTATTTGAGTGTTTTAAAAGGAAAATCCAGAAGTTTTATTAGATGAAATTTTAGGGTTTTCACTCATGTCATGGAAATGTGAATTTCTTTGGCTATGATTTGCAATTTTTTATATGAAAAAGTAATAGCCGTAATTAGCTAGGCAATTAAAACCTGTTATTTCATTATAGATTATCGATATTATCTAATTATACGTGGGCTTGGATCAAAATCCTGATAAACAGATCCTAACAGAGAATTTTGATCCTGTCAGGATTTTTATTTTCAGGATTTTGATCCAAACCCGTGAAGAATAGCTTTAAAATATTGTTTGCTTTTTTTTTTCTAGCTGATCAAAAAAAAAATAAAATCATTTATCAAGCTACTTAAATTAATAAGCCTTTCAAGTTACTATCAAATATACAATTTGAGCAAAATTTATTAGTTTGTTATTTACTATTATGATTAAAAATAAATGTATTTAAAATAAGCCAACCAATTTTAGGATTATTTACTTTAATTAACTATGTAAGTTTTATAGAAATCACCAATTTGTCATTAATTTCATGTTAATTCAGTATATAGGCAACAAGTTTGTACTAATATTTATATCATATAAATCAAGTAATACTTAATTTAATATAGAATGTGAAATCTATCAATTCGGCAGCAATATTTAAATTATTATAACTTGATTTCTTTCAGTTATTAAATCAGGTAGCGAAGCCGTTTGTACAAGCATACAGTTTCTTTGTAATATAATATGAAATCACGGTTTTTTAAAAACTGTTGATATGTACTCGAAATTTTGACTATGAAATCACAACTGCGCTCTAATAAAAAAAAGACCTTGTTCTAGTCTATATTAAAATAACCAATAGTAGCCAATAAAAACATATATAATATGTAATATCATATATTAGATATATAGTAAAAATAAACTGTATATTTTATTGGACCAGGTCCAAGGTTCAATACCTACCAGGTTCAATAATTGGACTAGATTGGACCAAGGTGGTTCAAGGTCCAGGTCCAAGGTCCAGGCCCAACACTGACTATACCAATAGGGAGTATATAAAAGAAGCAATAGCCTAATTTGGTGGTGTATAATATGAATATCTGGTTGATATAAAATAATACTCTAATATAGCATCAGGTGGCTTGAGATACAAGTCTTATAACTATGGCAGTACCTGTTTGAGATATGGATTAGGTTTTTAAAGTAGCACCTCTAGGGACACCAAACTGAAAGCATGAAGAGCACCCACTCAAAAGACACCAATTTGAAAGTAATTTAAGAAATAAATTAGAAGTAATGTGATAAGTAATAAGGAGTAGAAGTTGGTCAGTAGACATTGTATAGTAAATATAAGCAGGATATATATGATATAATAGATTTGGGAACTATCTAGTAAGTTTGAAACCAGCCTGTTACAGGACAGTTGATAAGAAAGTAAAATCTCATATTGTTACAAAGCAGATTGTAACACAACATAACATTAGTATAGCATAGTATAAATTATAATTTATTATTGTATATACAGTATTAGTTATATTTATTTAGTATTAGTTATTATTATAGTTATATTTATTAGTATAGTATTAGTTATTATCTTTATTATTGTATTAGTTATAGAGATTCTATTGGCTAGTTAAATGAGACACAGTAGTATTATACGAGTACCTCTCAGTATCTGCACATGGGTACTTTTCAGTACCTGTATATAAGTATCTCTCAGTATCTTCATATAAGTACCTCTTAGTACCTTCACATGAGTATCTCTTAGTACCTCTACATAAGTACCTCTCAGTACCTCCATATGAGTACCTTTTAGTACCTTTGTACAAATACCTCTTAGTACCTCTACACGGCTTAGCAATTATACCATTATATCTTTTATATGTGAAAAAGTTATAAAAAGAGAGCCTTTGTCCCTTTTACTAAAGTTAGAGAATTCCTTACTCTTTCATAGTATCTAGCCCTACCTTCTTACTATTCTTATCTTGTATAAAGTAATATACTCCCTCTAGAGTAATCCTAGTAGGTGAGATTATCCTCCTTGACCTATAATAAATAAAATATTAACTTAATATACTGACCTAATGCCGAACTATTGTCTCCTGCTAGTGGAGTTGTTAGTACACTCCACTTCTATCCCATATACACCCCAACAGTAGAGTCTTTGTACCGAATACTATGTTATCTTGCTACATTGGTGCAAGAAGGCCATGGTATTGTAACAATATAGCAGGTTGCATATAGGTACTTAAATTAGTAATTGGGTAAGCTAATACTATATATATATTAAATAGTTATAATTGTACTTATAACATTTGTAACTAAAAATACCTTAGTGTAAATCTAATAAGCAGTAGAGGCAAGACTGCCAAATTAAAAAAAAATTAGTTTGAATTTGGATAAAGGTTTCTGTTGTAATATATAGTTTTTCTATTTATTTGATAGTATATTCACTAAAATCAGTTTACTTTTTCTCTGTCATTTTGTGATATAGGTATATCTTGCAGCTTTGTTTTATTCTACATTTTGTATAAAAAGGGCATCTCAGATACTATGTAACTAAGATAATTGTATAATCACTGTTAGTGATTCCTAAAGCAAGACTGATAAGTAGAGTATCAAGCTAATATAGTATGTTTGGGTTGATTCAGATAGGACCTCTAAATACTAGTATATTATATATGTAAACCTTTATCTTTAAAACTTATATAAGTGTACAAATAATTTTTATTTTTATTTTTATTTTTTTAATTTGGCAATCTTGCCTTTATTATCACTAGAAATAGAGTATAAACAAATACACAAAATATTTGAACAAAAAGTTTGCAATTAACTAAAAGTCTTCGATCCTTCTATTTTTACAAAAAAGACTCACTCAATGGTGCCCAGATACAATCTGCCATAGCAATGATTTACTTATCTCTGGCATCTAACTTGCCCAAAAAAATTACTAAAAGCTTATTGCTAGCTTTGTTAAGATTACCATTTTTTTTTCTTCAAAAAGGAAAAGAAAATGGAAGAAATAAAAAAAAACAAAAAGAAAATGAATACAATGAAAAAAAAGGGAAAAAAAAACAAAAAAAAACAAAAAAAAATGAATACAAATATGAAAGAGAATATAAAAAAGAAAATAACAAAAAAAAGAAAACAAAAAAGACAGCAAAAAAAAGAAAAATAAAAAAAATGAATACAAATATGAAAGAGAATATAAAAGAGAAAATAAAAAACAAAAAGAACAGCAAAAAATTCCGTCTTTTAGTACTACTTTACCTGTGCTAGGTTGAAAAATTATATAACAAATACAATATTTGTATATCTCTACTATAAAGCTTTGCCTTAGCATTTAAATTTTTTGACTCAGTTATCCAAACTTCTAAACAATGTAAGCAGCCTAACTTGATATTACATGAAGCAGCACAGCCTGCAAACAAAACAAACCAGACTCATGATCGCAGCCTGCTAGAACTATTCAAATTTGGTAGATGTAAACAATGCTGATCTTTTGGAGAAGATAAGCTGTTTTGTTCACTTTTGTGAGAAATTTTGAAAAAGCAATGAGAAGGCAGAAAAAAGAGATGACACCACTTATTTTGTTTGGTAAAAGAGTATATTTTTCTTATTAAATGCAATAGCAATATACTCTTCTTACTTGAAGGCCGAGAAAAAGGATACTTATTTTTTTTGGTGAGTGATAAACTCTAAACTTGTCAGCAAGTAGTGTATGAGAACTACTTCTAAATAACAAGTGCTATTCCCTGTAGTGAGTGATAAACTTTGAGACTATTAGCAAATAGCATATGAAAACTATCTTTAAACAATAGTTGCTAACTTATAAGCTTCCTCTATGACACTCAACTAGTATATACACTTGTATTTTTTTAAAAAAGCTTTTGGATTTTTTGTAGAAAAGTAATCATTGGAAAGAGTTGAAATAAATTTTATTATTAAAGTGTATTATTACTTAAAACTATATCTTTAATGTATTACAAAAGTTTAATATAAGTTTTTTATACTTTAATAAGTGTACAGATAAAGGTAAAGCTAATATTAAACTAATATATAACAAAGATTTAACTATTTAAGTTTGCTTTTTGGAATTCTTCAAATGTTTTCTCAAAAATTTTAGCCTACTCTTGCTTGTAATTTATATTTATTTATTTTCTATTTAGAACTTTTTGAAATATATATATTCTTATATATACTATACAATATATAGTACTAATACAATATAATTAGTAAATATATACCAATCTTTTTTAAAAATTATTAATTATGTATATATTAAAGATAAGCAAATTTGCTATCAAAAAGCTCATTTTTGTATATATATAGACAAATGTCTTAAAAAATTTATTCTAAGTGTATGACAAAGGCTTTATGCATATATTTAGAGATTCTATCCAGATATCATTAATTTGACTATTTTGTATATCTCTTGACTATGTTAATATAGCTATGTTGTAGAAATTTAGAAAGCTAGTAAAGTGTAATGCTATTATGTTGTAGAATAAAGGAGTCTGCTTTTGTAATCCTTATTTGCTTGGGTTGTTATTAAAATTTCCCAATACTGTCACAATTCTATAGCTTTCTTGCACTAATATGGCAAAGTAATATGGTATCTAGTGCAAGGACCCTACTGTTGGAGTATATATGAGATGGAAGTAGAGTGCACTACAAACTCCACTAGCAGGAGGCAATAGTTTGGCATTGGGTCAATATATTAAATTAATATTTTATTTATTATAGGTCAAAGTCTCATCTACTAGGATTACTCTAGAAGGATTATACAAGATAAGAATAGTAAGAAGATAGGGCTGAATACTATAAGAGAAGTAGAGAAGGCTAACTAACTCTAACTTGAGTAGAAAAGAAAAATATTTCCTTTTATAACTTTCTACACATAAGAGATGTAATGGTATAACTGCCAAATTATATAGAGGTACTAAAAAGTACAGTAGGCGGCAAAAGTAACGCCCGATCTGCAGATCACATCACATGAACAAATAAATAGGTAATGTTTACCCCAATTCGACGATTTTGTGAAGCAAATTTTTTTTTGTTTTTTTTCTTTGACTTTAGAATAAACACCAAAGCGAAAAAAAACCCCCACATATATAGTATAAGATGCTACACACCTAGCAACTGATATAAAGGTAAAATTACACCTTTTTTTTGTCAAAATATGACCATATAGCAAGTCATACAAAAAATAGGCTACAGTCCACGACAATTTGAAAGTTTTTTAAGGTATACAAGAGTACTAAAAAAATAAAATAATTTATTATATTTAGGCGTTTTTTAGCTTCCAAGAAGCAAAGCAAGTCGTACTATTAAAAAAACAGGTTGAAAACATAACACAAGCCATTGTGTGGCTCTAGGAACGATCTCGGGCCTAAGCAACTTGCTGGTCATAGCCAAGGTTCTGTATAGTTTTGTAGTTAAATTTTACATAGTAGTAAAAGAACCATATTTAATAAGCAGTAATCTAATTAAATGTAAATTTTGGGTTAAGAAAAAAATATATATATAGATATATACGGGTA
>CAJVPY010003419.1:0-14157 GCA_910591965.1 Dentiscutata erythropus | reverse complement strand
CGACGAAAGAAAATAAAAAAAATTGGTTGATCGTGTTTAATAAAAATAATGTCATGTGATGAGGCGTAAAATTGTAATGAGAAACACGTGAACGGAAAATATTTTGTGGTATAGCTACTAATAATTAAAATTGTAACAAGAAACACGTGAACGGAAAATATTTTGTGGTATAGCTACTAATAATTTCCCAATGTTTAAATTCACATGATTTCATAATAATTGTCTTAAGGATAATAATAATACAGTAATAAGCGATTAAATCTTTTCCGCTAATTTCCTAACGCATTTCAATTGTTGATTAAGGATGTTCACAAGCGCCTCACTCAATGATTGGAGGAAAATTTTTAATTAGTCGGAAATTGAATGAATTAACAAAGTGAGTTACCAATTCGATGAACGAATCAGAGAAATAGAACCCATCATTTTTCTTCAAAAATTTACCATTGGTATAGGTCGCTCAAGCATTACTTTTACATTTTTGCATATCAACATAATAAACAACAAATTTCTAACTAGTTTAAAAAATAGCCATTTTATTTTTAATGCTCGAAGCTTTAAAAATAAATAATCGATATCTTTGATACAAATGTAATAGATACGATCCATCTTTTAACCTTTAATAAAACTATAATGAATATAGTATTGCTATTCCATTTTTCGCTCCATATTTAGTGGACAATGAAGGTTATAACTCTTCGAAAACATTTTCATATTTATCTATGCTACTTTCAGCGCGAAGTAACTACTGCAGAATTACTATAGGTTGCCTATAAGCGAAATTTTTTTAAAAATATACTGTATTATTCACGAAAAAAAAACTACTTTTTGTTGTAGTAAAGAAATTTCGTTAACGACTGCATAAGTTGATTCTGCTGCCGTTGCAAAAAAATTTAAACTGGTAAAATTATTAAAAGGAGAAGCTGTTGCAACCGAAGTTGAGCTCGTTGAATAGAAAAAGGTTTGTTTTTTTTTGTTTTTTAGAAGGCATTGAAAGATTATAAGAAATAGTAAGAGTATGCTCAATTATTTAATTCTATAAATATCGTTATTGATTGTGATGCTTGAGCGTTATCATGATCATTATTTAATAAATCACTCGAGAAGCTTAAGGGTATTCTCAAGCACAGTAAAACCTCCATAAGTGCACCCTCTATAAGTGCACACCCTCTCTATCAAGTTCTGGTCCAAATATATACATGCCCCTATAAATGCACTTTCTCTTATTAATTTCTAAGTGCACGTTGTTAAAGCTTGGTCCCAAATGCGCGCACTTATAGAGATTTTACTGTATCTCACCCAATGGATCGGAAGCATTTTTAAATTAGTTGGAAATTAAATAAATTAACCAAGAGAGTTACCATTTCGATGAACGAATCAGATGCAAACTACCTTTTTTCTTCAAATTTGACATTGATAAAGGTTGCTCAAGCATTACTTTACATATTTTCATATCAATCATAATAAGCAATGAATTTTAACAAAATTTATGACGATCATAAAATGCCTATTTTATTTATAATGTTAAACTTTTAAAACAAATCGATACCTTGATGCTAATGTAGTAAATACAACTTTTCTTTTAACATTTAACTATACTGTAATGAATATTGTTATAAAAAAAACCGAGAGCCGATGGTTGAATTTAATTTTTCTTATCTGATTTCTTAGGTATTTTGGGTGGTATAGCAAAGATCACAAAAAATATGAAAAATAAAAAGAAAGCATTTAATCCATAAATATCGTCATTAATTGTGATGCTTGAGCATCATCATGCTCATTATTTAATTAACTGATTTAGATGCTTAAGAACACCCTAAAATACATATTTATTACTTTATTATTATAGTCTTTGCTGTTTTCAAAACAGATCAGATTTTAATCAAATATTTATAGGATTTGTTCAAATATACAATATATATATACAAAATCGATGTATATATTATATAAAAATAGTTGCTTTTATTTATAGAAGTTCATAACTTACTGGTAAAGAAAAAGAATATTACTGATCAATATTTACGTAGTTAATTTTGTTCGAAAATTCTTGCACTACATCTTAAATAATTTGTTTAACTATTCTGATTAACAAAATATCAACAAATTTTGGAACATAATTAAAATAGATGCTTGACGATAGTAATACTTCTAATATAGTATCTTGCTTAATATGAATTTATTTTACATTTGTTGTTATCGCTCAAAAAATAATGATAAGCGATCTTTTTTTTTGCCATATATATAATGGTTCTAAGTAATAATTGCGTTAAAGTCTCAAGTTTGATTTTTTTAGAAGTTTATTCAAAAGCGATTGAAAATTAGTGGCTTTTGAGAAAGCCACTAAAATTGCTGTGCCTTGCGTTGTTTTTAAAATCAACAATAAACCAAATATGAAACAGATTTAACATAAAAAAACGAATTGTTTATTTGTTTGTTAGAAGGCTTTTTTCAATGATTACAAATATTGAAAATAAGATTTTTAAATGGCTTAGATTCGATTTCAAAGTCTTTAACCTTTCTCTTCTTTTCTTTTCTTTTCTTTCGAATTACGAATTACATTAATTAACTCGCACAAAGCAGAAAAAAGAAAAAAAAGGGTCAAAATGCCGATTATATCTAACCCGAAAAATCCACGAGCCCCCACAGGCTTTTGGGAATATTTAACGCGTCGACGTGGTTGGGGGTGCGTATTATATTAACTATAAATCTATATATTTATAGATTTACCTAAAAATAAATACCATTCACAATTTGTTTTACGTAGGTATCCCGATGTGATTGATATTTCAGGATCTGTATGGTTTACTTTTTTATAATTGATGATTTTTCATAATCATTCAAAGTATATAACTTACAAAAATTATACATACATAGGTATTTCTGAATCTTGTACCCATTCTTGTTTCTACAACTTTATGGACAACTACTCTCTGTCTTATATACCTTGTATTTGGAATTAATATCGCTTTTTCTGCAAACTTGAGTGTGTATAGATTTATATAAAATAAGTACGTAATATATGTCCATCAAATATCTAAATTTATTAATCATGTAGCCGGCTCTATTGCTGTGGTGGTTGGTCTCCTTTTGGCTTTTCGTACAAACAATGCTTATGATCGATATAATGAGGGACGAAAAATATTTAGCTGTATGTGGTTAGTATCAGCAAAGTACCTGCTAAATCAATACTATTAGTAAATTACGAATTTTAATAATTTATAAATATATAAATTATATATTTAGTACTCATATTAGAAATAGTACGCGTACGCTTTGGATAGGTATTGAAGAACGTGATCCAGTTGATCATCGTAATAAAGAAATACATATCAGATTATTGCTGGCTTATGTCGTTGCCGTCAAGCATCATGTTCGATTAGAATTCGGCACACATTGGCCTGACTTGGAAGACCTTCTTCCTGAAGGTTTTCAGTTGACTTATTATGAGGGTAGTGCTGCATTAGCTGATCCTACCCTAGGATCTGATGGAAAATCTCAATCTATTGCAATTGAAATTCCACATGTGGAAGTTACACTTCGAACATTGGCAAGTAGAGTTCCACCGACTACTTTCTTTAATCTTCGTCCTTCTTTAAGGGGTATGTCTAAAGAAGAGCAGAAAATGTTATACGGTGACAGCGTTGATTTAACTGATGATTTGAGTGAAGTAGATGCGAGCATGAGTCTTCCCTTGGTGATTTTTATTTATTTATTTATTTATTATTATTATTATTATTTAAATTTTGGAGTTTTGACTTTTCTCACAAATTTAGGAAATTATATTTCATTTGAATGTATATGTCGAAAAACAAATTACCGAAGGTAAATTGGATATGGGTAAATATGGTTCAGTCGTCGGAAATTTCAATACCTTAATAGATTCTCTGGGTAATTTGGAAAGAATTGGAAATACACCCATTCCAACTGCTTATAATGTTCATCTGTAAGTAAGGTCTTATTTTATTTTGATTATTTATATTATTAATACACCATATTACACAATTTATAGGAAACAAGCTGTTATTTTATATGGTAGGTCTATGTTTACCTTTGCTTTGACATAAGGACTGGGCCCGAGTAAAAAACATTATCATATAACCACCACAGAAATATTTATTATTTGTTATATGAAATAATATTAATTTTTATTTTTCTGTTTCATGCAGTATTTGCTCTTCCATTTACTATAATTTCTGAACTTGAATGGTTCACTATTCCCACTATCTTCCTTGTCGCTTTTATTCTTTTTGGTATCTTAGCTGTTGGTAAGTATTATTCATTAGTTATAATGTTTATACAATACTAATACTGACATTTTTGATAATGTTTATGAATAATAGGTTCGGAAATTGAGAATCCATTTGGTAAGCCGTAGTGAAGCTTTAGCAAATAAATTTGGAGAAGTTTTTATATATATATTTTTTTATAGGATATGATGAAAATGACCTTCCGTTGGATGATTATTGCAAAGTAAGGATAATTTAATATTACAAATTTCTTTATAAGAATTGGTACTCAAAATTAGTATAATCATAATTTAGGATTTGGAAGCAGAAGTCAGATATTTACAAAGACATCTTCCGACCAAGAGAGTAAAGGAAATCTCCAAATAAATATCATATAATAGATATTGTATAATGTCAAAAAATTTTAGAATTAGTTGAAAATTATATTTATTAACATTGTTTTTTTATTGAGACGTGCAATCTGATTGATGTAATACTCTTTTAACACTAGTAACTTACGTACATACATACATACATACATACGCACATACGAACGAATTAAAATATAGTATTAAATGTTTGATAATTCAAGTGCGTACGTACGTACAGTACGTCAAATAAAATTAAAGTTTTTTCTCGTAATGCACATAGAAAATAATAATAAAATGACATAAATTTTCTAATTTCTATCGATTAAAAAATTGCTTGTTAAATAATTATTTTTCATTTTTGTAAGCAAAAAAAATTAAATTAATTCACTTAATAATCTGTATTTAATGCTGTAATTAATAAGGCTGATACAAACGTCTGGGCGTTTAAATTTAAAGAATAATGATTAATTTGTTAGTTATTTTAACTCTGTTTAAAAAATTTATCGAATGATTTCAAGACCTTCTAAATTAAATTAGCAAAACACAGAAGTATTATCGTGGCTTAGTAACTACAAAAAATGTTGCGACAAATTGATTTTTAAAATAAGGCGTGTTGTGCATGCAATTCTTGAATGTGTGCCAGGTTGGTGGCGCATTAATAAGTCCAAATAATTTACGCTATTTAAAAAATTCTAATGATAATAACAATAATAAAACTATAAATTTTAATAGAATGAAAACACCATTTTTTTAGCGTTATTTCTACTTGAATCATGTTCTTGTTATTTCAAAAAACCACGCTTCCCTTCATTTTTTTTCATAATCTTTAGCTACTAATATTATTGTTTTGAATTCAAAAAAAATATTTGTATTCTTTACTTTTATAGTGTTTATAAATTATAATTTTTACAGACCAAAACGTCAAAGTTCTTAATATTATACGCGTATAAAAAATATTGGCTTTAAAATATGATAAATCTCAATAAACATGTACTATATAGTTTACAAAAAAAAAAGATTTCTTTAAATGAAAAAAAAAACTTTTCTCATAATCTACGCTGAATCGTATCTTAAAAAAGAATAATACTAGTGTCCTTAATTTTAAAGACGTTTCACTTTTATGATTAAAATTTTATAAGCGTTGTTATCCTTACATACTTACGAAATTAGTGTAATATACTTTACTTACATATTAAGCACGGTCAATTCTCTTTATAATAGTACCTTTTTATAATGAATGAACTAAAAATTTTAAAAATTAAATCATTTTTATTATGTCTTCAATCTAAAAAAAAATAGAAAACATTCAAAGTACAGAACGATTGATGACACACATGGCGGAAGTTTTCGTTAAAAGAAATTTTACGAATGCACTGTACATACTGAAATAAAGAGATTATTGTGGCTGTTTAATGCGCCATCAACCTGGCACACATTCAAGAATTGCCATTGCGATTTAAAATGACGTAATAAAAGATTTAAATCAGCTTTAAATTGATTAAATAAAAAATCAGTGATTTATAACATTGTGATTTAAACCCTAGCTTCGAGTATGAAATAAAGATTTCCAGGTTTTATTCATGGAAATTCCATTAATTTAGTATAAGTTTTAACAATGTTATAAGATTTGCTACAGTAAATACACACTGATTTATAAAATAACATACCTCGCGAACCATCTTTGTTTGGCGTTCTTTCGAGTTGTTTTTATCGGCATTCCTATAAATACTTGCACAACTAACTCTTTTTTCTCTCAAAAGGTATCCATCGACAATATAATAAGGCCTTATTGTTATTTGACATTTTCAAATCAAATCATCAATTTCTCCGGACAATTATTCTGGAAATTCCAGCTAAGTATCTTTGAATACAGAGAGTTTTCGTACGAAAGTTAAATTCTGACATGTTCATACACTCGGGTTTCACCAATGTTTTTAGAGATGTTGTTCTCTTTAACCCATTTATCGATCCAGATTTTTAAAGTCTTTTTTTGATTAGTCGATAAACGAAAAACTCTATTTATCAATAGTAGATTTAAAAAATTTGTAGACTATCTTGATTTTTAAATTCTTTAAAAAAATAAGTATTGTAAAATCATAAGGTTTTAACTTTAATATCTATGAATTAATTTTAAATGACAGTCGTTTTGCTTTAGCATAAACACAATATTCATTAATATAATTGAAGTATTTATTTATTAGTCTCATAGAATTGAAGAAATAATTCAAGATTAACAATAAGAGCCGACTATATTATTGATCCATTAATTTTCAAAGAGCTTGTCTAAATCAAACACTACCAACCACACGATGAAATAATTTTAAAGATTAACAATTTACAATAATCCATTTAGTTGCTACCAATCTAACATATTTTTCCAATGGTTTTTCGTAATCCAAACTATAATATTCACTTACGTAATTCAAAGTTCTCTTTTGTTTGCAAAATTCAATTAACGTTTTAATTTGTTTCTCGTGATCAAGGTTACAATTAACAGCTTTTTTAAAAGAGCATAGCAACTATTGGGCAAAAATGTCAATATATGAATCTAACCAAGAAGATGTGTCAAAATATGGCAATGATTCTGCAAACTGCTTAAGTTGCACTTTAAGCACTTCCTCTGGAATGGAATCAACTTCGCAACACAAAGTGAGAAACTGAAGTTTTTGTAAAGTACCAATAAGTCCTATAAGTTGAGTGGAAAACTTAATATATGAAATACTAATAAATGTAATGTTCGGGCAGAAGAATTTAATATCTTTTTAGTAATAAAGAATCATCTTGAATCTCTTGATCTTCAGAGACAAGTTTTAGTCGTTGTAGTGATGATCCAAATTTTTCTAAAATCTGTGTTATACTCGATGTGTCAAGCAGGGAATCAACAATTTCTAAAATGTTCAGCTTACAGAGACTTGAATTTAATATCTTCGATATAGAGTATTAACATTTTCGTAATGTTCTATACGCCTTATACGAAGAATTTCTAAATTTTCACAATTCATTAGCACTTCTAACTCCGAGTTACCAGAATAATTTTCTATTTCAACTTCTCGTGATAATTATTTTTGACTTTCTAAAGCAGAAAAATACCGTAAAAATCTGTATAATCTCCACCGACTATCTTGATTTGCCTAAGTTGCGCTTGTGATTTAATAATACGTATAAGCATTAGAAATACTTGTAGCGTACAATAAGGATAAAATCCAGTAAGTTTCAAAGCACTAATTTCGTAGAATGTTTTTCCAAGATTTCTAATAATTTAATAAAACTTTCTATATTGTCGACGGCTGATGTTCGTACGTTCAAAGATAATTTTAGAGTTGTGAAAAAAATTTCCCGTTTCCTTCTAGTAAATGGAAGATCTCTGGTTTAAGTTCAATAATCTTAGAAAAATGTAAATCTAATTGATGCAAAATAGCACCACTATCAATAAATAATTTAAGTAATGAACTGATTATATGACATATCAATGGATCGTAATATCCAACTGGCAGGAATTCGACCCACTTTATAACCATATACTCTAGACCGAATAAATCAAGAACTTTTAGAAATCTTGCATAATTAAATAGTGTCTTGGAATATTCATTACTTAAATTCCTAAGAATATTATCCATTAATTCTTGCATATCGCCGTAAATATTTTTTGATGCAAGACAATGGACCAACTAGTATGCTACTATTGTTATTGTGGTAGTATGGGGCATGTTGCTTCAACCTGTGCATCCAAGACAGCAGAAAGTAGTAATGAGAGAAATAGATTTTTTCATCAAGGACCTGGAAGTGCTAAAAAATAAACTCTGACTACACTCAGGTGAGATCAATACAGAATTCATACAAAATAAATTTACTAAGAAATGACCAACACCAGAAAAAATATATATTTTTAGCCAATCTAAATCAAATAGAGAAGATTTACTTAGACCTAATGGAGTTGAAAAGATTAGATCACAGCAGAATAGTAATGGGAAAAATCTATACACAAGAAGCAATAAACTTCTGTTTGAAAAAGATAAAACCACCACAGATCATTGTTGACTGGTTAAAGAATTGCATACTATTATTCCCAATGGGGGTGTTAAAACTAGCAAACCAACCAGATTCAAAACCCTATTTATTAACTACAGAGCAGTCTCTATGACTTCAAGAAGAACTCAATCGATTAGTAAGCCTGAAAGCAATAAGAAAATTAGAAACAGGCTCTTATCATCCATCTATTCTTTTAGAGGTCTCACCAATTTTTTTGTACCAAAGTTTGGCCCCAAAAAATACCAACTAGTAATAGATCTAAGAAGGTTAAATCGAACCTTATCGGAGAAGTTATGTCACTTCGAAGAATTGGGTGGACTTCTAAGATCAATTGGAAGGAATTGGTCAGCAATTACTTTAGACCTAAGAGATGGGTACCATCATGTATTACTGAACGAGAAAGTACAACGATTTCTAAAGTTTCATGTAGTAAATTTATAGTATCATTATCAGATATTATCTTTCAGTCTCTTCCAATCAGTTTGAATTTTTTCAAAGCTGCTAAGACCATTAATAGCCCACTGGAGAGAGATTGGAATTGCTTCAGGATCTTATATAGATAACATATGAGTTGCACACCCTTTAGCAGAAAATATAACGAAAATAAGAGACAAAATTATCTTACCAGACTTGATAAAATGTGGCTTTGTTCTAGCATGGACAAGAGCCAGCTAGTACCTTCAAGAAAAATCAAATTTTATAGGCTAATTGTAGATACAGAGAATGCACAAGTAATAATGCTAGCAGAAAAGATAGCAAATATAAGGATCAAGTTGACAAAGATATTAAATATGAAGTCAATAACTGCCAGACAATTAGCAAAAGTAATGGGAAAAATTCAAAGTCTGTCCCAAGCCTTCACCCCAATACAAATAAAGTACATGAAATTCTACTCCCTTCTAGATGTAGCAAACAAAATTTTTGGAAGTGGAACAAAGAGGTTGTAATCTCAGATCAAGCAAGAGAGGACATATTATGGCTGCTAAAAAATCTAGAGAGAGACATTTTCTGGTAAAAACCCTATATGTAGATGCATCGACAGTAGATTGGTGTGCCATACTTGCAGACAAGACAGCCTTTGGAAACTGGCCATAGCAAATGATTCACCAAGAAATTGCACAATTAGAGGCACAAGCTATCTTATTGGATCTCCAAAGTTTCAAGAAATTCCTGCGTGGTTCATAGGTAATGCTTTTTATAGACAGCCATACAGCACTAGCCACAATGAGAGAATGTGGTCAATGGTTATAGCAAAAAGAATTATTTGGAAATTTATAGGAGATATGTTTGGCAGAAGATATTTGGATCTACAATTTGAAATAGGTACCATCAGGTGCCAACATTACAAATCTTTGGACAAGGGTATTTGCAGCTCAGATTGGGCACTAAGTTAAAAGACTTTTCAATAGGTCAAGAAAATATTTGGCTCTCACACTATAGATCGAATGCCAAACTCCAAAGGTTCAACAGTTATCACTTCTGCCCAAATACAGAAGGAATTAACTGTTTTATCCAAGATGGAGACAGGAAAATAATTATGTCTGCTCCACTTCGCATAATTAAAAAAGTGCTATATTATATCGAGAGTTGCAATACCAAAGCAACAGTAATAATCCCACATTGGGTGTCAGCAGAATGGTGGTCACTGTTACTAAATCTAAACTGGAGTGTAATTTACTTACCCCTACTAGAAACAATCTTTATCTCAGGCCCTTCAGGTGTGGTAGAACTATGGAGAAACCTAGGCTAGAAATTTTTGGCAGTGTATATTTATCCATAGATGAGCTATTGAATAAAGCCAAAGATCTAGCATCTAGTGCTATTTCACCCTATTACAAAAATAAAATAGATATGTATTGGAAGTATTACAAAAACTTCTGTGACAAATTTTCTCTTAATATAGATGTACCATCAGAGGACTACATCCTGGCTTTTATTACATGGCTGAATTTGTTGGGTCTGGCATTACAAGTCCCACAGATAGTGCAAGTAGGACCCCAGATAATTCTAAGGTAGGTGGTAGGGCAAAAGAGGGTAGATTTTGGGCCAAATTTGCCTTAATTCTGGTCAAAATTAAAATTAAAAATTGATTTTGACCAGAATTTAGACACGTTTGGCCCAAAAAATCTACCCTCTTTTGTCATACCACCTACCTTAGAATTATCCGGAGTTCTGTGCAAGTAACCTTTACCTAAAAGGAAAACCAGATTTCAAAAAATTCACTGGGAATTGCTTGGGTACTGAGGGCATTAAAAAAAGGTTGCTATACAAAGTTCTGAAGTGGCCACGTGACCCACTACCAGTATTAGCATTAAAAACATACGTTAACTTACCACCAAAAAGAGTTGATAAAGTCACGTATAAAAGAGACTTGGCTCTAGTTGCTATAGAGTTAAGAGCGATTAGAAGACCTGGTGAATTTTGCGAATTGAGACTAAGAGATATTGAGTGGGATGATGATGGTATACTAAGAATCAGAATCTGCAAATCCAGACCAATTTAAAAATGAGAAATTTATTCCGATAGAAGACACCAAATCAAGATACTGTTTATTGAAACTTCTAAAAGCATACTTTAAGGAAAGGCCCAGTACCAAGATTGACACACCTCTGTTTTTCTCCAAGCAGAAAAGAAAAATGCCAGTTTTAACAATTGGATCAGTAGTCAAACGATTTGCGGAGCATGCTGATTTGGTGGGTCAGTTTATTGCACATTCACCACATATTAGAGGTGCTACTGTAGCCATGAAAGCAGGCCTTAGCTTAACACAGATTCAAGCTATTGGGAGCTAGAATTCAAAAGCTATAATGCTTTATATGAGAACAGTGTCTACAACCAAAGTGGTGCCTCAAGGTTAATGGGGTTTTTTTAAAAAAAAAAGAGTAAAAAGGAGGAGGGAACCCAAAAGGAAATATGATAGTATGATAGCAATATAATTCTACGCATGATTCTCAGTGATGATTCCATACTGTATTTCATTATAAATAAAAATTATGATGAATGATAATAATGTGCTGCTTGTGAACGAAGTCACAAGGCAGGCAGCAGGTTATTGTGAGTCATGTGATTGTGCAGTTACATGGAATCTAGTTTATGCAGTAAAGATCAATTTAAGGGTTTTTAGCTCGACAGAAGTGTCTAGTTCCCTTCCTCCCCCACCCCCCGAGACCAAAATGAAAGGAAATTTGCATGGTATCGCAAGATGGCATACCAGAGGTGGGTGTCACCCTACCTCAGGCATTCAAATTGACCTAGGCCAATTTGAAATCGTGAAATGAATCAGACATGGATACTTGCCTAAAAATAGCGATTGTAACTTCTAAATTGTTGACATATGATATAATTTGTCCAACAAAATCACGCCAATCAGTGCACAAGATTATGTCAATCAAAATTGTGTGTAGCAAAATAAAAATCTGGAAGTAAATTTAAAAATTTCCATACGAATTTAGTCGCATAAGAGTATAATTAGTTACAAATACTAACAATTTTTAATACCGTGCATTAGTAACAAAGTTTCAGTTATCGAAATAATAAAATGACCAGGAAATAATTATGGGGCTAAATTCATTAAAGAGAAGTTTGTCATAATGTCAGTGCCATTTTGTGCAACCGCCACTTTCTTATAGAGTATTGATAATTAAAAATTGATAACTCTACCAATACAAAAAATGAATATAATGCATATAAACAAGATAACATTATGAAACCACGTATTAAATGATAAAGTTCCATTATTTGAATCAAAATATTTTACATATCATTCAGCGTGAATATTGTTAATTGTATAGATAACAGCATGATTTTGAAATTGTCAAGCATAACATCCCATTGGATAACCATAAAATAGTGAATCTATTTTCATATATGACTCCTTCGTTTTAGCGATAAAGTGTAAAAAAATAGAATTTATAAATCACTTGTTTCAAAACAAATATACTGTATCGCTAATTTGATTTGAAATCCGAATCACTCTAATAGCTGATAGTATAAAATTATATTTTTTTAAGTTTATTAAAAATAAGATTTTTAATTTGTCAAATATGATGCTTTCAAAACACATTGTTTGAAAAAAGGCTTGGCAGTTAGAGTAATTGCTAAACACTTGGGTGTTGACAGGTCTTCTGTAGGTCGAGTTCTCAACCAATTTCAAAAGTATAAGAATTATCATCACTTTAAATAAACATATTAATAAAATCTTGACACTTATTTCAACTTGAGTTGCATTTTTTAACTACTCCAGATGGGTGTTATCAAAAATTTAAATACGGTAAATTCGCTATTTCGAGAATTTACGGTAGATATATATTCAATGAACAAATGTGCTATACTATAAGTTACCGATGCTAAAAAATTGGGGTTGTTTAAATTTAAAGCTGTTTATATGATTATTTTTGTATCATACATATTGGATAAAAAAGTGTTGAGATTTCAAATATAATATAGTAACTACTGTGAAGAGGACTTTGTGGATTTAGTCGCTTAATTAAAGGATCACCAATATGGATGCAAAAAGTTTCCAAAAAGTTATTAAATAATAAACGGTAAAAAATACATGATAATTAAATCTATAGTTATGCATTAAATTAAAAAGAGCGTACAAGAAAATAAAATATAAATATAATAACGAAAGTTTATAAAGTGAATATTTTTCGAAATTTGGTGAATCAGCATTTTAGCTCTAAATTTTAAATTTAGTCTCAACGATAATGTTTTAAAAAGTTTCAAACCATCTAAAAAACTGTTTAAACAATACAAACAAACTCAATCTAACTACATTTTATTGTTACCGAAGTGGCAAATAAGCTTTGTTTTCCAGAGACCATGATAATGTCAACTCAACTATAACCACAATAACCACATATCGCGGCTTACAATAATTAATAGTAGAGATTAACCAGCGTGTTTATTGTATTAAAGAGTAAGTTATTTTTTTTCAATAAATAGAAATTACAATAATTCTAATACATATCTAAATTCTGTATACCTATCGCGCTAGTATTACTTAATGCTCTAATACCTTCAACCCGAATTTTGGTTTATCTCAGGGCTAACCTCCCAAAATTCGGCATTTAGTGACCAGAATTTGGGATGGAAAATATTGTTTGTTTTTAATCCATTTTAAATCGGTTTAAACCATTTGACGTAATCATAAAATTATGACGCAATTTAATATGATTATAAAATTAATTTATTTAACAATTTAACATAATCTGAATATTTTTTGCTATATAATTTTTAATTATTCATTGATAACCAGACCTTGCAGTCCACTATCAAAAATTGATTTTGTGAGAGGATAAAATTTACTTCCTTTGCCAAACATATCGGCGTATGATTTTTCGATGTTTTCAAGTTTTATTTTTGATTTGTTCAATTCTAATAAGATGTTTTCATCATCTTGCCACTTTTTAAAAATTTCACAGAGTTTTTCTGCAGATGGTCGATTTTTAGGATCTTTGCTCCAACATTCTCCCATCAAATCCACATAGCACGAAGTTGCTTCTTTATTAATAGGTGGCCGTAAACCATCA